>VZZY01024059.1:60976-216351 GCA_013400335.1 Eurystomus gularis | reverse complement strand
TCGGTGTCCCGGTGCCCCGCCAGTGGGTCGGTGCCCCGCGGTCCGCAGGGGCCGGGCAGGCGGCTCGCCGCGGGAGGAGGCGTCGGAGCCGGTCTGCTCCGGCACTGCCGATCCCCCGCGCTGAAGGGGAGGGCAAGCGGTGCCGCTCCGGCCCGGGGGAGGTCTGTCCGTGCTGAAACTTTGGCGTGTTGGGTGTAAATCCAAAGGTTCCCTTCCACTGTTGTGATCAAAAGGGGTTTCCTTGCCTAACCGCAAAGCCTGAGCGCAGGGGGATAGGGATTTTAAATACAACCTCGGGCTGCAGCGCTGGGCAAGTTTGCACATGGCTTTCGGAGCCGCCGGGCAGCTCATTGTCTTGTAGACTTCGGAGGGTTTTGGAGATAGAAGGAGGAAAGGTGCTGTACGGAGGTCGCTGCTACTGTTGGAGGAGTTGCAGGCAGGGAGGACCTTGGCCCTGTGCACTGAAGTCTGAAAGCGGATAACGTGAAAGGTTATCTTACTACTTGTCTGAGAGCAAGCCGAGGATCCAGGGGAGCGATGCACGGTGCTAGGTGTTTAATGTCTGCTGCCACCAACAGAGAGGAGCCCTGCAGAGCACCCGGGGCCAGAGCAGCAAGTCTCTGTCCATGCTGCTGGGAGCAAAGAACACTAAAATACCAGAAACTTAACAGTAGAGGCAATTTACACTTCTTCACTGTAAGCACTTTACTTTGGGATGTGAGAGGGCAGGCACAGTAGCTGACTGATGAACATTTTTGTTAATAGTTTTGTTTGGGTAACTTTTGGGGTTTGCTTCTTTATTGATAATCCGAATAGAGTGTAATATCTGACAGTTTGGACTTTCCTATTCAGAAATATCCACATATATCTGCAAAACGCTCTTGCTGTGGCCACAGAGATGTGAGTCTCCTACCAATGGGTTATTCCTCAAAATCAATTAAAAAATTAGTTGACACAATTAATACCAACTTTACTTTATGTATTTCTTGCATGCAGTTGGAGGTTATCCTTCATCATATGGTTAGACTGTCCTTAAGGAAAGCTTGAGAAACAGGTCAGACTAGCAGCATCTCCTGGAAGACATGAGATGCAGGCTCCAGAGTACTGGAGAGGCAAGGAGGGAACCTTTTTCGTCATCCTTCCTCTGGTTCTGGGTTCAGACACTTATTTGTGGGAGACTTCATCTCAGTGGCATATCAGACAAACTTAAGTAGACAAAAATACACTATGTAGTAGGCATAAATGACTTGCTGTTGCAAAAAGCCTATCTTTGGCTATGTGTGTACATCATCTGTGTATCACACAGATGTAGGAACATTCAGGGCTAGTTTTGTGTTGGAGGAGGTGTCGGAGTGATGGCCTGTGTCCTGACAGGGGTGCAGGGGGCTTCAGAAGTGACAGACAGGACAGAGCTCATCTGCTGTGCTGGATTGCTCTGGAGCTAGCATGACCCTGGGTTACTTTTGGGTTTGTCTCTGTGCAAACTCTTGGTCTGGATGGTCTCCTAGAGTCCCTATTGAGACTTACCCTGTTGTTTATGGTTATACAGATTTATATTAAGTATCTTTCTTTGGCCTTTAGTCAAAAGCTTCTTCCTTTGGTTGCAAACAGGGAAGGAGGATGTAGAAAACAGCTTAATGTTGCTTCTTTGAGGGTAAACCATTCATCTCCTCTGTCCACAGCCCCTTCCTATTTATTATTTTCTTGCATCCTAACATATGCTTCCATTTTTGCTTTGATTTGGGGGTTGTCTAGTCCTCATTTAATACAATATACTGGAATAATCTTTTCTCTGTGCTTTTCCTGTCCTCCCCAAAGGCTCGCCCTGTCCCCCACCCCCTAGTACTCTGCCAGAGTCTCTGTGGCATTTCCATCCCATCGTCATGGAAGACTGGACATGGTTCCTTTCAACATCTATCAATACAGTCTTTTTTTTTTTCATTCAGCTTCAGAGTAATAGGAGGCTCTCCCTGTGCCCAAAGGGAAGAATGTCTGTTTTCATGATGCTTCCTGCTACCTGTCAGCCACAAGGGAGGAGGCTTGAAGGAGGAAGATTGAACTTGATGAGGATTCTGATTGCTGTCACTTAGTTGTTGCTTTGACCCCCTCAAACCGTCGGAGTATCCTGCCCTCCCTACTTCTCCATTTCCATCTCTGCCCTCTCCTCTCCTCCCTCCCTTGTGACAGTGCAGATTCTCCTGCACAGAAATGTGGCCCAAGGCCAGTGCCAGGAGCAGAATGGAAATGTCAAAGGTTGCTCAATATTCTTTTTCCTTCCAACTGGGAACCCTCTCCCAGCAAGCACATAAATTATTTTTCTTCATACTTTATAGTAAAGAATGTGATAGATCTGGCAAGAAGTGAGACTCCCATTTGCATCCTGTTTAAGTACCATTCATAGAGACTGGAGGCATTTCCGTGTGCTTGTTTTGCCTCTCATTGACAGATGACTGCAGCTGTAGTACCGTTGGGTTGTACTGGCTCTCTGTGGGCTTTCCACATTGCTTCAGCCCTCTCAGAAACCTATAGTTGGTTGTCCAAATGGTAACACTTCTTTGCAGGTGCCTGGATTGGTTAAAGGATCCTGAGTCACCTCCAGAAGGGACATGTTGCACCAGGACACAGGTGGAATCAGAAAGGATATGTCTTTAGCACATGTAAACACGAGCGAGAACTGGTTGTAGGAGAAACATCTGAGTCATGTTCCAGTCAGTAGGAGTTTCTCGTAGTGAAACTTGTCCTTTCTTCTCTCTGGTCTTTTGTGAGAGACTTTAATGATACCTCTATATTCTTTGGATTTCTGTCAGAACTAGAATTTGTTGTTAGCGCAAGCTATTTGAAAGAGTTTTGAGGTGTATCTGGAGCTGTCAAACTAAATACCAAGTACCGCACCTTTGTAGTTTGAAGGAAAGCTGCATCCTAGCCTGAACTTTCAGTGAACACCTTGGTGTAATCTGAAGGTAAGGAGTAACAAATTCTGGATGAAACAAGAACCACACTGCATCAAAGAGCTTCAACAACATATATGTTTATCTGCAATATGCAACAACTGATCTAATCTCATAGCAATCTTGTAGAAGACAGGCAGTAATTGCTCAAGGTTAAGCCACTTTTCAGCTTTTTTCTCTGCCCGTGAAGATGAATGCTATTGCAGAGATCAAGCATTGCACATTGTCTTGCTCTATGTATGTGGCACTTGATTTTACAGGTGTTGTTTTCTTTTCATCTAGTACAAACATCTTCCAGGATTTTGACTCATTTCCTTAAGTCTCTTTCAGCTGTTCAGAGAACGGCTAGAGGAAATGAGGTCTAATATCCTAATGCATTGCATTTACTGTAAGTACCCTCTCACTTTAAGTATAAAACTTTGCCTTTTTGTAATTTCTGAATGTCCTTCTGAATATTCCCCTGTCCTTTAGAAACTCAGCTGCCCCTGTTGGGGCTCTTCAACCTTAACATAGCTTAAGGTGTTCATTGTAACCTTGGGTGAAAGAGGAGAGCTGATGCTAAAGGCATCTAATGAAAGTGGTGATTGAGATTTCAGTGTGTTACATCTTTTGGATATTTATTTTAAAAAATCTGAAGAGAATGCACACACAAATTACTAGGACTTGGCATAAAAGGAATTTTAAAATTAATATTACTGTTCTGTGTTATGTTACTGCAGAAGTATTGTGCTTTTCTTTGTCAGTGACATTTAGGAAACTAGAAGAGCTTTTTCCGGAGGGACCGTCTTTGACAATGAATTCTGCGAGCAGTCATAAATGAACGTAATTTTACGCATGTGAGCAGTCTCCTTGGCTAGTTGCCAGACCTAATGGCAACCAACAGTGTATTGTTTGTCCACTGGCCAAGATTGCTGTCGTTAGTGATAAAAGCATAAGGGGAGTATAAACATCTGTGCTTGAAGGAAGACTGCGACTCCTGTTTTCTAGGGTATACCAATTAGAAAGCACAGTAAATGTTAATTTCTCAGTGGATTTGCTCTTGGGGATTATATTGATTTATTCTGAAAACATTGGTTTTCAGATATACCTTTAAATGGATTTTTAATGATCTTTTTTCATGTTGCAGCAGATTCTTTTTGTACAGCAGGTGAGGCTCTTACTTATAGTATGTTTAACAGCAAACAGGCATGTGAATAACAGAACAGTTTCTAATGTTGCTGCCATGCTCTGCAACTCCTGGGCTGTTCCATACCAATCATTCCTGGAAATTGTAACTAAAGTGAAGTGTCATTTAGTAGTGTTATCAGCTACAGGGGGTTTTGTCACTGGGAGGCTGACAGCATTAAATGTCTATGATTTTAAATGTCATCTTGACAGCTGAGTCCATAATCATGTAACATAATCATTAAATATCTGATACGGAGAAGAATTTGCTGGTCAACTAGGCACTGATGGTTGTAAATCTAAGTGATAAAGAAGATGCATGGGCTGATTTAAATTAAGAAGAGATGAAAGCCATGGCAAGGAAATTTGAAAATCAGAGAGAAGCATCTCTTCCAGGTTCTTTGGAAGCCTGGCAAATGCAAGGCTAGTGCTACATCTCCTTTCTTTTTGCCATCAGTAATTGTCTTAAGCTAAGTAGTGCTCCTCTACTCCAGCTGGTTGAAAATGCTTCTCATGGCATGGGGTGGACTTGTTTTAAAGAAAGGCTTTGTGCAAAAGCCACACAGGAAAGAAAAATCAAACTTATTGGTTATAACCTGTCATTCAGAGCCCGCGTGTTTCAGGGCGGGGAGAAAAGACCCCAATGAGCAGTGTAATATAAATTATTTGGGTGTTCACATACCTAGGCCATTCACAACTAACTAGGTTCATGCTGAAGGATATCATGAGATTATAAACTTACCCTTGGCTCTCTTAATCCATTTTTTTGTTCAGGAGTTATTGGTTGAAGGTTTTGTCCACAGCCCTCAGGACTGGAAAGTTCATTCTTTGCTTTCTCACTCAATCACCTGCCTCCTGCAGCTGTGTTTCTAAAAGACACAGCAAGTCTTAGGAAGCACCCACAGAACTGTAAGAATAAGGCTGCAGGAGACCTGCAAAGGTCATCTGGTCTGTGCCCTGCTCTGCCCTGGGGTCAGACGGAGCAGATCTTCCCAGGTGGACTTTTGTCTAACCTTCTGTAAGGCAGACCCTGCACCTTGTAGTGCAGGGTCTACCACCTGTTATTTCTAGTACGTAACTGGTTGTTAAACCTGACACCTAAGCTAATCTCCCTTGCTTGTAGCTTAATTCCATCCTTTTTTCTTCCCTTGCTCTGGTGGATATAGTGAACGGCTGATCACCATCCTCTTTATAATAACCTTTTACATATGGACAATTAAAATAACATACTAGGCTTTTCTATGATAAACCTTTTCAGCCTTTTCTTTTGGTGCATCTTTTGTAACTCTTTCTCCTCTTCTTCTTCTCAGTCCTCTCCAACTTGCTTGTATTTCCTCCAGATACGGTGTGTAAAATTGATGTCTGACTCCAGATAAGAAATGTAGTGCTCCCAGGTTTAACGAAGTAGTTACCTCCTCATGTACTTTGTGCTTCAGTTTGATTCAAAGCATTGTAAATCTGATTTTAATCATGATTTAAATCAGCCAACAGTAAGCTTCATTTTAACTGTTTTGCATTTGTACTTAATCATTTTGTAAAGAAAGGTTTAACCTCCTTTATTACTATTGAGATAGAGTTTTAATTAAATATAGCCTTTGCACTTAATGTTATACTTACTTTGATTAATCACTGTGCCTGTATTTAAGCAATTATGTAGCTTGTTATATATACACTTATTCTGATTCTTCATGTGTATGTTTTAGTATGAAACTAGGAAGTGTTGACATTTCTTGTATTAGATAATTGATTTTTTACTGATGATTTGCATTGATTACAATGAAGGAAATGAGAATTCTGAAATGTTCTTCCGTTAGATAAATAGCATCACATAGAAGCCAGCCAATTCAGAAGAAAAAACTCATTGAGAAATGTTTTGAAATAAAGAATTAATGTCTGAAAGGCCTATCTGTAGTCAAAACTGGTGGTTTCTAATCACTGTGCTGTAAAAATTTTAGAACTAGTCCATCTCATCCTCTTTTTATTCTTAGAATGGCAATGGAAAGAAACATTAATGTTTTTTTTCAACTCCTGATCAGTAGCTCCTCTTTGAATGGACTCATTGCTTAATTGACTTGTACCAAATGAACTGGAATAAGGAAAATATTTTGTCTGCACCTGCTAGAAACTCCAGATGCCAAAGGCTGATTTATCACCGTGGCACAACCTGCCTAGAGGTGCTCAGTGACTGACTTCCATCACTTCAGTAGTTTGATTATCTTTAAAATGCTGGCAGCAAAGGTACAACTTGAATAAATTTTTTGCCTTTATTTTTTTTTAACGATCAGAGGAGTTCCAAGTTTAAATTTATGTTGCTGTATTTTCAAAATTACGGTTGAATATTTTTACTTTTTAAAAGGAAAATGTTCATTATAAAAATGCTACATTTTTACTTTTAATGTAATATTAAATTAAATAGGCAGTTTAGTGGGGTATTTCTACCTGAAGTGTGTTCATATGCCTTGGATGCTCTTCTCCACTAGGACCTGGTACTGAGGCATTCATTTTCTGCTGCTCGGGGTATGCCTAATTCTTTTCTTTACTTTTACTGTCTAATTCTTTGTTTGCTATTTTATATGGCATGGAAGTGCTTTCTATGCCTGGTGAGCATAAATTTTTAACTTTGAAAGAAATTATGTTACCTTCAACAAAATAAAAGCTTCCTCCCACTAGTGTTCATTGTAAGAAAAGCTGTTGAAGTTTCCTATTCCATAGCATGTCTGACTTCCAGGTATTATACATAAAAATGCTGACTCTGCAGTAATGCTAATATCATCATACCTAGGATTTAGAGGTATGCAGCACAATAAAAGAGGTCGAATGGAAGGAGCAGAAATAAACCCTGTATTTCTGGTCTCCTCTCATGAACTAGATACCACAAGAAGCGATGCTGAAATGGGATTCCCCACTTAGGAAGGTACTTGGGCTGCACTCGCAACACAATGCCCTCTTGTATGTCTCTCCTGGGGTAGGAAGGCAGACCACTTTTTTGATAAGCAGCTACCTAATATTGCCATGTATATCCATTTTGTGACAGGGCTTATTAATAAGCTAGGAAATAAAGTACAGTTTGCAAGCAAGTTGGACTTGTGCTGCCATCGGAGATTAAGTTCAACAGCTGAGTTGTGTATCTCCTTGCCAGAAAACTGGGGAAATGAAACCGGATTGTCAGAAATATATCCAAGTTTCTGTATTCAAGGCATTTCCAAGACAACATTAGTGACAGATCTGGGTGGGTGTTAGCATGATACCTGAGGCAAGATTTGTTCACCCTAGGAGATTCTGAAGAACATGCTGATGAACCTCCCAGAATCATAGAATCAAAGGATGGCATGGGTTGGAAGGGACCTCTGGAGATCATCTAGTCCAGTGCCCCTGCTAAAGCAGGTTTACCTAGGTTAGGTTGCACAGGAACACATCTAGACAGGTTTTGAGAGTCTGCAGAGAAGGAGACTCCATAATGTCTCTGGGCAGCCTGTTCCAGTGCTCCATCACCCTCACAGTAAAAACGTCCTAGTTACAGTTTCAGAAGGCATGTGCAAAGATATATCTCTAATACTGGGTTCCCCATTAAAAATATGTTTATTAGATTTGGCATTGTCTGGAAGAAACACTTTCACAATGATTTCTTACAAATATCTTAGTAGCAAAGTTTGTGCGTTGGTTAGACAAGGGAAATCTAACTTATTTCAGGCTTATTAAAAATAACTAGATAGAGTTAATGTACATGGACAAATATGGAAATACTCCAAAACCTGCTTCTTAAATGGATCCACGTGCCATGTGGCACATGTCCGCATGACATGTGAGCACTGACTTGTATTTCAGTAATAGAGCTATATAAATACTTTAGCAACCATTATTAAAACCAGCGTTTTTCTCATTAATCTGTCAGTTCTTTCAGTGAAGGAAAAGAGAATACAAAGTAAAATGGACATGAAATATAGCTGTGTCTTTTCTGCAAAATTTGGTGAACATGTTTATTAATCTGAAAGTCTTGTTTATTGCTGTAATCTTCTAGGAAAAACTACTGAACTAAATATCTAGAGAAAGTAAAAAGCAGTGCTTCTCTTTGTGGTATTTAATGTGGTCCATCATAACAGCAGTGATAACATAATTATGCAATTATTGGTATATTTTCCCCTCTGGAGGCCTTATGTAGATGATTACCAGTGCACCTTTTAATGAAATTGCTACTATTTGATAAAATTACTGCCAAGACTTGAAGTAATTAGAATACACATTGCCAAAAGTCTTACATCTCCTTCCTCAGTTGAGCCTTTTCCAAATGGGCATTAATTCAGATTGCAAAACGATCCACTGTTCTCCAGTTTTCTCATTTCTCTTCATTAAAACTACCTTTTCACTGCATTTCAGCAAACACGCTTTCAAGCCCATGTTGCTTGTTACAAAGAACATTCGTTCAAAATGGAAGCTGAAAGATACTGCACCTTTTAATGTAAATGTCAGCAAAGAGAAGTGAGAAGAAAAAGCCATTAAAGTAGTAGACTGGATGAATGACAGCTGAATTTGAATACACTATGCATTAGTGCGCTTTTTTCATTCCTTCTAATTATTCTCCATACTTACTTTATAATTTGTTTATTTATGTGCCTAACTGCTGATAAAACTAACTGTGGGAATGGCTGGTTAATAAGTAATTTTGGAAATTAGAGAGAAGGTGGCAATAATTCAGTAGGAATAAGGATCAGTCTAACTATAAATCTCAACACTGACAAGTGTTGTGGCAAACAGTTGCTCTTTTTATTGCAAATCCTGCTTGTGTGCATATATATTTATCTGTCCTCTGTATTTTTCTTTGAATAAGAATTAGCCGGTAGTTGTTTTAAGCTTAGACCATTCTAGTTTAAAAAAAAAAACAAAGTTAAGTCTGTCATGCTTTGGGTTTGGTTTTGTTTGTTAGTGTGTAGATTCTTTGTGGGGTGTGAAGTTTAGGTGTAGGAGCGCATAGTGCAACAATGTGCTGTCATAAGATGAATTAACTACTTATAATAGGTTGTTGCTCATTGTGCTTCAAGATGAATGACAGAACTGCTATAATGCATAATGTGCTCCTTCGAAAAAACAAACCCAAAAGCTTCAAAAGGACAGAAAAAGTCCCAAAGCCATGACTTCCCAGAGAAAGAGGATTTTAAAAGGTATCATACCCAGACATGGAAAAAAGCATGGCATTTCATCCTGCTGTGGCTATTGAGTACGTGTGCTAAACTAGAATTATATTCAGCTACATGTCTGCCTTTGACATCTGTGTCTGTTACCTGTGTTAGGAGAGCGAGGCATGCCAGTCAGAAAAGGCAAGCTACTTGGTAGGCAGGAAGAGTGGCCTGTTTGCATGGCTGGAGTTTTCTCAACCCAGCAAGGGAAAAGAAAGCAGCTGGAGGAAGAAGAAGGTGCGTCTCTGTCTCTGGAAGGTGCAGTTACTCCCCCCAGCCCTCTGCCTTGAGGGAGTGTTGTGCCTGCAGGTACAGAGCAGCTCTCCCATGTGTGTTTTGGAGGTCATGTGCAGAATCTGCTCTGCTAAGCCCACTTGCGAAACAGGGAAACAAAGTACAATTAGCTACATTGCTAATTGCTGTGACAAGACCCTCTGCAGGAGGATCTGCTGGCTTCCACCCACAATCAGGGGTCACTCCAGGTGCTCATGCTTGTCCTGCCTGAAGATCCTGTGAATGTCTCTCTTAGAGAGTGGGATGTGTGGGGGCTAGACAGCTGTCTGGGTCTGCCTTCTTTCCACCTGCTTCTGATTCTGGCTGTTTCTGATTAACCACATCTTGTTCAGACGGGAGCATAACCTCTCCTCAGGTGTATCTGGTGTCTCTTCAGTTGCCTCAGCTGTTTTCTCTGCAAGGGATATGCACCAGGTGCCTTTCACTTGTCCTGTGGAGTACCCTCCCAGGACGTGAGGCATTTAGTGAGGCAGGTCCATGTGGGAGCAATTACAAACTGTAGAGCTGAAAGCTTCCCATGGGGTGTCACTTCAAAGGAGGGTGCCTCAGCACCAGAGCCAAGGTCTGGCTACCTCTATGGTTCCCCACACTCATGCCTCCACAGATGATAAAGACAACCTTTGTTCCAGCCTCCTTCCACTTCCTCTCTTGGGTTTGCCATGGGTGGGAATCAGCTGGCTGGCTCCACACTTGCTCTTTGTGTTGTAGGATACTCGTTTCTCCTTTATGCTGCATGCAGATGGAGTTGGTTTGGCTGCGCCTTTGAGTGCTGGGCTGGCAAGCTCCTGCCTTCTGCCCTCCACAGTGCCCTTCCTCTGCCCCCTTCCTATTCAGGGTGAAGGGTCTACAGCGGGGCAAGACTGGGTGAGAAGACTGTGCTTGCCCTCATGCAGCTGAGTATATGTCAGAGCCTCCACTAATCCTCTCCCCTGGTTTTCTGCATAGTAATGTACAACTCTGAGGATCCAAAACTTCAGAGAAAGCGCAAGTACAGGAGCTCTGCATTTATTCTTGGGAAACACACAGCACTACAGAGTGCTGGTCAGCAGATACCACTGACTCTGTTAGATGGGTTAGAAACAAACCACTTAGTTCTTCTGCAGGGAAGCCTGATCAGTCTAGACCCTGTAATACATGCCTGGTGACAGTTATTTTTCAGTTTCCAAGGTGAATTTGGGCAGAGGAGCTGGTCAGCATTTCTATCAGCAAGGATTTGTGGCATTCATGCATGCTGAGAGTCTGTGACACTTACAGAGGACAGTCATGTCTTTGGTCTTTTTTGGTCTCTGTCTTTGAGGCAGACACTAGCATGGATGTTAGCATGGATGGTTTCTTTTCTGAAGTAAGAGGTTATACTTTTACTCTTCCCCCACTGCTAAGCTGAAATGGGATCTGATGTAGCTTTCAGATCAAATCATTTAAAATTGACATTTGCCATTGCTTAACTTTTCATCTAGCATAAGGAAGAATATCTGTTTAGTGAAGTGGAACAAAACAAGTAAGCATATGATAGCATCTCTCCTTTGAAAAATCTGGGAGATTTTATACATCACAGTACATTAAAATTGTTTCAGTGTGATTAACATGTGAGTTTTATACTTTATTTGTTTCCTTGGCAAATGAAACGGCAGGACAAAGAAAATATAATTGAACAGGTCTTAAATTCATCTCCATCATAGCATATGCCAAGTGTCATAGTGGCTTTAACAAGTAAGAGACAGTTGGAAAGGCGATACTCTTCAATGAAACCAACTAGTACTGTAAAGAAGACCAGGCAGGCCTCTGACTAGGACTTCTGCACTCATGTGAAAGAGGCATTTTTGTTTCTGCTTTTCTTTCAGGCCTACAGGAGACTTGTGTGTCTGACAACGTGTTCATTTTTCCAGCAGTGCTGAGTGTGCTGAAGGAGGATATTACCTCCCTGCAAGCCATGTCTTGCTGATATCCCTGGACCATTACATCTACAACAGTGCCACTACTTTAACTGATAAAGCGTATCTCTTGTTTCTACTCTCTCATGTTGTTGTAGATGGGAAACTGAAAAATGTGGTGAGTGAGGTCTGAGTGAAAGCCCTTGAAATGAACCCAGTGCTCAGAATGGATAGACACTGGAAGCAGTCTCTCTAATTGTATCCAGTTGCCACAGTCTTACATGAAAGTTGTAGACATTTTGTCCTTTGAAGCTTAGTTCCTTGGTGCATTTGTCGTACTGAAATGTTAACTGATTCAGAAATCATGGTCAGGATCAGGTCATGATCAGGTCATTGTTTTCCCTGTGCTGTGTTTGCACAGCTTACATGGGGACTGCTGATGACTATGAAAGTTATAGACAACCACAAGGGGAGGAGGCAGAAGCTCAGAAGAGCCTACCATGCCCTTACAGTGCATCCCAGCCCTGGGAGAGGCAAGGAGAGGGATTTACTCTTGCTAGGTAGCAATGAACCTGCTGGCAGGTCACTACCAGTCCCTTGATCTTGCAGAAAGGCTGGTACTGGATGGGAGTGGTACTGGTGGCTGTACGGTGAAGCTGTGCTGCACCCGTCTCTTGGGAGGTGTTTGAGAGAAGTTTAACGTGGAAGAGGATGGGATAAGGCACAGTTTTGTTTTGTTTGTTTTGTTTCTCTGAAAGCAATCTGTTGTGTTACAGAGCTGCCACAAACTTCTTGTTCCTTTTAATGTTTAGATAAGAGTTGAAAGAGGAAACAGCCACAGAGGGACTAACCTGTTGGCCTAAGGTTGCACAGGAAGTTTGTGGCAGAGCTGAGAATAAAATCCACAATGCTTGACTCTTCATCTTCTTCCATGGCAGTCCCACATCCTTTGTTTGCTTGGCAGCTGGTGATGGTTTCCAGTTGCTTGTGAGTGCGATGTGGACTTGCACCTGATAGGTTTTTCCGTGCTACAGCAGTGTAGTGGCTGAGGCCGAAAATCTTCAGCATAAACCATTTTTTTTTTCCCCAGGATGGTGCACTCCTTAGCCAAAGCTTTTTTTGTTTGCACATCCCTTAATTGTTACAGGAACATTCTGCTGTCCTTAATCATATCCCTGCAATTTGACCTGCATTTCCTATCAGTATTATCCAGAGCTGTGTCGTTTTCTAATTCCTCCAGCCCGGTTTTCCAGATGTTCCTTTGGCATGCAGAAGTCACAACTGCTGTACTCCCCCTCTTTCCTCCCTCTCCATTTTTAGGGCTTAGGAAGCTGCTTGTAACATATTCATATATTCTGTTTCTTTTTTCAGTTACACAGCCTTGTTCACAAGTAATCCCAGCACTGTAGTTTTTAACTCAGTTTTACGATCTTATGACGAGTAGCTAGGGTAGTGGAAGTGACTCAACTGTGGAAATCCACAATGGATCTTGGGCTGTCCAACTCTGACCTTTGCCATTTATGGGGATTTTTTTTTTTGCATTGATAATCATTAAATATTTGCCATTATCAACATATTTTGTTAGCATATAATAACTACCTGCTTGTTGCCCTTGGGGACAACTCTAGAAGGTCATCCAGAACCCTAGTATGGTACTCTGGCTTTGCAGTCTGTGGAGAGCGTTAGATGTTTCACAATGGGATTCATAGCCTGTGACCGACAGTGGGATCATCTGCTCCCCCTAGCCTGCAGAAGCCACCAGGGCAAAGTATGGGTTTCCTCTCTTCCCCTTGTCCTGTGAGGTCCCTGTGTTGAGGTGAGCTTCACTAAGGTGGGGATACACAGCCGAATATTGAAGTAGTGGCCCACCTCCTTTTCCAAGGTGTAAGGAGGTGGAGAGGGGGTAGGGACATGCCCAAGTGTGGGTCAGATGACAGAGTAAGGATGCACAGCCACAGCTGGAAATCTTCAGTGGAGATGTAACGATGGGTTCCTCCATACTGTTGTTGCTCAGAGAGTTTATAATCCTGCTGGTGACTGGTAAAGTTGTGGTCTTGCCTGTGGTGAACATGTAGCCCTGGGAGGAGACAGCAGACACTGTCTCCTGTGGGGTTTGGCAATTGGAGATCTCTTACCATCCCTGGTGTATATCCTGCCAGCACAGCTGATTGCCATATTATTAGTGTTAGTGCCATGGTTATGGTTGCATGCTTATGATTGGTTTTACTGGAGTGCACAAGAGCAACAGAGGAGCCCTATCAATGCCTCAGGTGCAGTACAAATAGAGCAGTCTTGGATGTGAGGCATTAGCAGTCTGAGGAAAGATCAAGACAGAGCAGATGGACACATGTTATACGGATTAGTCCAATGGATTACAAGTTGTTGGTTAAACTCTCAGATTTCAGATACTTAATTATTCCTCCAAAAAGAAGATAGAAAGTCATTCCCATCTTTCTAAGCACTGTTTTAATTACTCTTTTTTAAAGACAGGCAATATTTAGGTGCATAATGTCAAGCACATCTAGTGGTCCTTGCATTTACAATGTGTTGTCTTTACACTATCATACTTTTCTTGAAGATACATTATTTTCATAAGTCAACAAAAACCGTTGTGGGAATCGTTTGCATGAGACATTAATTCAAGTTGCAAATTGTTTTGCTGAGAATTTCTGGGCTGTGTAAAAGGAACCATAGCAAGATTGTCTCGAAATAAGAGGGACGGTTTCAGCTGGAGTATTGTGATTTTTGCTGTGGAGTGCCACGGTGTGCTTGTTCCCTCTCCGCCTTTATTTCCCCAGCTCCGTTATGTAATGTATTTCTTGTGCCTCTGGTTGGAATCATGCTCTGCTGTGTTGTTTACCACATTTAAAAACTTTCCAACAACTTGCTAGGTAGTCCTGATAGTAAGTGTTGCGAAATTTTTAACTCCTAACCTGAATGGATAGGATGGGTACGAGGGGTGAGAGTAGGTATAAGTCACAAATCTTGCATAAAAATGTGAAATTACATTTTTCTTAATCTTTCTGGCAATAATTCTTTCTGGGATGCTTGTTTGTATGTTCAGTCATGTGAGTTTGTGTAGAAGATTAGTGGACCTCATGTGGAAAATTTCTGGTGGCACTGGAAAAACAGGCGCTAGTGAACTGTCTTTTGGGTTAAGCACTGACAAATAAATCTTCATCCAAGAGAGATGGGGAGCAAACGAGGGCTTCCTCCAAAACCCAGACCACAAACCAAGTAATTAGACTCTGCAGGTGGTCTGACTCCTTCACTTCCTACTCTGTGATGGATTTGTCAGGAAGAGGAGCAGGTCTTAATCCAGTATATACCTTAAGAACAACTAAAGCTGTGAGATGAGTGAATTAAGTCTGGAATATATGACCTCATGCCAACTAATTATCCGATTGTTTTGCTTGAATGTCTGTTGTTATTTGTGTGGCAGGGAAATTCAGCCTCTGAACGGAGCCTCAGAGTATGTTTTTGCATGAAAGTAGTGTTGGTTTTTCAGAAGTGTCCCAGCCACCTCAGCTCAGGCATGGCTATTACACATCCAGTCCAATACTGTGCGATACTGTGCTGTGCATTAGAAGGGCATGGACAATTTGTAGGACTAAAGAGCCAGCCTTTGCAAGTGAAGGGTTTGTTGCTGCAGCAGCTGTCAGCATTTGCACACATCACAGGAATGTGTATGGTTTGACAGATCAGCACTCATTTAGTAGGTCAGTTATGACAATTCATGCACTGCTGCCTCCAATGTGTTCCTTACCTCTGCAAACCTGTTGATGACGCCCTGCCTTTGACCGTCACCCACCCTTGTGCCCTAGGGTTGAGTGGTTAAGTGAGTTTTGGAGGGAGGAGAAGCCCGAGGCCTGGCTGTGTGGTACATGACAGGCTGGTTTTGTCCGGGCAGTTTGGAGCCTACAGTTACCCCATGTGTCATTAATCTGCTGTATAAATACCCAGGAGAGAAGCGGAGGGAGCAGTTCTGCAAGCCAGGCTGGCTCTGCATTTCCTCAGAGGCAAGTGAATGAGTTTGTTCTCCACGTAGCTGTGGGGCTCTTTGCATGAAGTAAGCCCTTGCTGCAGCTGAGAATGTGTCTCCACTATGGCGTGTGTGCAATGTGCAGGCTGCAGCGAGGCGTGGGGAGGGAGCGCAGCCCCTGTCCATGCCCACATGTAGGTTGTGCACCAGGAGGTTCTGTTGCCTGCGAGGGCATTTGTGTTCATGCAACCGAGGTGTCCCGTTGGGTTTTTGTTGTTGGAAGGAGAGCATGAGGGGCTGCCTTGGTTGTCTTTGTGCTTTCAGAAGCATCCAGCTGTCAGTGATGCCATCGAGCAGTGCTGCCAAGGCTGCTGCTGGAGGAGGGGGTGCAGGGCTTGGGCCAGGGGGCTGCTGTGCCTCCCCCCCGCTGCCTGTTTTGTGCCAGGTGTTAGGAGCTGAGTCCTGGCCACCACCACCATTTCCACTAGTGCTGGTGAAGGAGGGCTGCCCCATGGTGTGCTGAGGGGACACGTTGGTGTTTGCACCATGGCGGGAGCTGTGTGACCTGCTCAGGGCTGTGTGACCTGCCTGGTGCCGTGCTCCTCAGTGGTGGGGCAGGAGGTGGACAATGGGGGCAGTCCCAGTCCAGCCACATGCACACCTCCCCTGGCAGGGCCCAGGCTGAGACCTTGCTCGCTTCAGTCAGGGAGTGATGCCTGATCTTCTCCTTTCCTAACCTTCTCCGGCTCATCTGAGGACGTAATGTCAGAGTGGGTATACTACATTGGACTTTTGATATTTTATGCAGCTCATGTAATTTGTCACTTGAAACACCCTATGATCTGTGGGAAGCAGCAGAGAGGTCTTTCAAAGACATCCCCATGAGGGACCTGCATAGTCTTTCATGAGACCTTCTCAGAGCTCTTTGCCTTCAGCCTTCCCATGTACCAAAAGTTGCTGGCTCTCATCTGAGGAGCTTTCAAATCAGAGGTCTCCTTGCCTCTGCCCTGATGTCAAGCACCTCTGTGTCCAGGGCAAAGGGTTTTTCCAGCTCTCATACCTGCTAAGCCACTACTGGCTGGGACCTGCAATCCTCAGACCTTGGACTTTCACTCTCCTTGTTTGAGCTGCTGTATCACACCTGCACTTTGAGGAAGCAGATTTGAAATTAAAAGTTGGTTTTTTCTGCCTTTTTCTGACAATTATTATTTCTGAGATGATTGTTTATGCATTTAGTCATGGAAGCTTATATGCAGGATTCATGGACCTCACGTGGAATGTTTCTGGTGGTGCTGGAAAAATGTCTGCCTTTTGGGTTTAGCACTGATAAATTTTAATCCGAGGGAGATGGGGAGCAAATGAGGGCTCCTTCCAAAACCCAGACCAAAACCAATGTAATTAGACTCTGCAGGTGATCTGACCATCCTTCACTTCCTACTCTGTGATGGATTTGTCAGGAGGAGGAGCAGTTACCTGACCTGCTCTTAATCCAGTATATACCTTAAGAACAACTAAAGCTGTGAGATGAGTGAATTAAGTCTGGAGTATATAACCTCATCCTAACTAATTATCCAATTGTTTTGCTTGAACATCTGTTGTTATCTGTGTGGGCAGGGAAATTCAGCCTCTGAAGGGAGCCTCAGTGTGTTTTTGAATGCAAGTAGTATTTTCAGCGGCATGACTCTGCTATTACATATGGATGTTGTACGGCCTTGTACAACTGTGCCTCACATGAGGGGGCATTAGCTGATAGCACAGTTACTGCAAGCTAAGGATTACTTGTAGGATTCAAGAGCTTCTCTGAAAGGGGAAGAGTTTGTTACTGCAAGACTACCTCAGTATTTGTGTATGTTCTTCTGATGTTCAAGTAGGTCCATAGTATTAAGAATTTGCCTGCGTTTTCAGCTATGAACTCCATTCTGTAGGTTCACTAAGACTTTCACGTCAGAAGTACCATAACACAGCAATCCCTTGCTTGATTTATCTTAACAGTGGAGGCAGAGAAGCCTGAATGTGCATCTTTCTCCAAGTACGCAGTGTAAGTTGGGAAGTGGTTGGGAATTGTGAGCTGAAGCTGCTAATTTTGCATAGCTTTATTTTCTAAAAACTTTAAAAAAGTAGTGTTATGTCATGTTCAGTGAAAAAGAAGCTAAGGGGTCATTTAGAGCAGCTTTCGTGACTTGGAGATTATGCCTCAGTGAAAATAATGTGGTAGTGTTGGGATGGAAGCTTGAGCAATATTCTCCGTGAAATTTTTTTGGATGTAAGAAATGAAGAATTAGCACTTCAACTAAAGCAAGTATGGAAAGCATGTACTAATGCCATCATTAAACTGGACACTTCTAAAAGTGTGAGTGGAGCTTCTGAATACATGAGAGAGCAGTTAAAAAAGATAACTATTGAGCAAGGAAACTTTAGTTCTTGGCAACACACTGAGTAAATGACAAAGAATGATTAAAAGTGCTGCCATGTAGAATCAGACTCATATGTTCTTGAATTTATTTTTTAAATAGCTTGGGTCTGTTCCCATTCAAAAGCCAAGCCATTACAGAAACTGGTGCATGTGAAACTACTTTCAAATGTTGCTTTAAAGGCTAGTTATCATCTCCAATGGTTATTTGCTCTTGTGTGCTGAAGATCTTACAAGCCAAAAGGTGCCTGTAGAATTGCACAGTGCTGTTGCAGCTAAGTATTTTTAAGAAATAACTCCCAAAATATTAACTGCACATATACAACTATAACAATTTTGCTGAGTGTTGTATTGACAGACATTGTATTTTGTGCTATTTTTTTTCCAGTTGGTTCACTGCCCCATGAAGAATCTTCACTGGTTGTGAATAAAGGGGAGGAGTTAAGGCTGAGGTGCAACGAGGATGGACCTGTGACTTGGAATTTCCAGAACTCAGACCCATCAGCAAAAGCAAGGAGTTCCAATGAGAAGGAGTGGTACACCAAAAATGCAACAGTCAGAGACACAGGCAGATACATATGCAAAAGCAAAGGAAGTATTGTAACATCTTTTTATGTTTTTGTTAAAGGTAAATATTAATGAAGACATTATTTTTGCTTCCCCTCCCCTTTCCCACTCCCAAAATAATAAGACAGTAAATGCTGGAGGAGGGAATGAATTTGAGGTACAGAGGGAGAACACAATCTGATAGAAGAAATCTTCTTCCCTGTCTAGTAGAAGGAAAATCCACTTTCAGCTTTGCTTGCAGTGGCCTTTGTCACCAGAGCAAAGTTCTGGATGAGTTTCTCTTTACATTCCTGTTGTTTTGTGGTGAAGTATACCTGAGCTCTCTTTCTAGAAGCTAGCCAAGTGACCTGAATCTGTTGTATGAGTCAGTTGTACTGTAAGGAAGCAAGCAGTATGTAGAAATGTCTTTTTAATTCCATGCTATCCATCAGTATAGAGTCATGCAAGGTTTGGCCCCAAGCTCTTGATTTATTGGGGCATTTAGCTAAAGGACTTGGCTTTTCGAGGCTGCGCTCTCAGGCTTAAGCCAGCAGGCAGCAATGATTCCTCTGCCTCCGGCTCCTCATCTACCTTGTGACTTACCAGAAATGTCTCAGATGGGAAAAAAGTGCCTCTGCTCTGACACATTTTCACAATCCTTTATCATCCTTCTTTTTGTGTAGTGTTTTCTCCAGATTTATTATCTTTTGTTGGCTCCTGGTCTGTGGCTTCATCAGCTGCCCTCAAGCTGACAGTTCACTGTACCTGGCATTTCCTTTTCCTTTCCAAGGAAGACAGTTATTTTGCTTTTTCTTCACATAGTTCTGGTGGTCTTTCTTCCTTGTTGATGGAATAAAGTCCTACAGCATGCATTTTCTTGGAGACAGCATTCCTTGACCAGCAGGGATTGTCTCAAAGTGCAGGCTCTCAACCCTACCAATCTTTTGAGAATTACCATAAGGTTGCTCTTCAAGACAGGGAGATACCAGCACAGAACAGCGAAGAGTAATTTCCGAAGGGCAGATATCTGACATAGTGGCCACACAATGTAACGAGTGCTCCTTTAACTGCTCCTGAGTTGTTCAGATAGCCATCCAGCTACCATGGTGAGTTTCCTTGACCTTCTTGTTTCTCTGAGACTGTAACTGAAGGAAATCTGGCATACATTTTACCTGTATGTGACAATGTTGTCTTTACCTACCATAACTATTTTCCTGAAGGTCATGGTAACTATCCCATACAGCAGTGATCATAGAGTTGTTTGTGCCTTCCATTACTTGAGTGACTCCTTCTCCTCAGGATAGCAGACAACCCACGCACTGAGCATGATTACCAAAGCATCAGAGAAGTTGTGAGGCCCTCATGCAACATGTTGTTAATTTCATTGTCTTAATTGTGTGAAAAATGTGCTAGCTTCACTTTGACAAGTTCTTAGCAATAAATTAGGTATGTTTGTGAGGTTGGCCATCACTTTGCAATAGACTGTGGCTTAATGATATATCACCTTGAAGATGTTACCATGAGCTCAGCTGCTTGTGGGGTTGCCACAAGCACCCCATATGCTTTCTGCTTGTAAAGCTGGGAATGAAGAGAGAACAGGACCAAGAACCTCGATCCTGCGCAGTCCCAAGTGGCACATAAAAAGGTGGCAGCTGTTTATGTCTTAATGTCCATTTGGATCTACTAAAACCAAATTTTCCATGCTTCTGTGGCCAAGGATGACACAGCATTGACAGCCTGTAGGCACTCCTCTTCCACCTTTCTGCTTTTGCAGAAAGTGCCTGTGTTGTGTCTATAGAAGCAGCTTATGCCCCTATCCAGTAATTTTAGTGAAGGTCAAGCTAGTTCAGACATCTACATAAGAGAAAAAATCTCTTTATTTTGATCTCAAGTCTTTTCAGTTGCAAGCAATGATAAGCACCGCCACATATTGTGGTAGAAACCTGAGGTATGCCCAGAAAGCAAGTGCTACCCAAGATGTATGTGGGACGGAAAGCTGTGAAGGGAAGAACATGACCATGAGCAGCCTTGTTTGTGCCCGGATTCCCTACACCAAATCCTTTTGTGTCTTCTCACCATGATGTCTCCCTTCCAGAGAGGGATGGAAGATGGGAGGGGAGCACCTCAGCAATTCTACTTACCCCAGCCAAGGCCTTATCTGCAATTTCAGCTGTTGCTGGAACATGTGTTTGTTCCTTTCTTGTATTTTCAAAAATGCCTCTTGTTTTGTCCCTGGGGAGATATAATTTCTGCATAGTGATGATATCTTGGCTCTGTCTGTATTGGAGAAAAAGTGGACTGAAAGGAAACCAATCAGTTAACTCTCTGTCAGCAGGGACATTTAGATGAGCTCTTGTAGCCCATGCTCCTCCAGCTCAGGAGTGACAGCAATTCGTAGCATTTCTCTTAAGTAACTCCATGTACAAAATGTCACACTTCAGTTATTTTCAGACACACTTTACTTTTTCATTTGTTAGTAGTCTCTATCCTCTAGTTCTAGACTGATACTTCACAGCTTTTAGTCTGGGGGAGCTTGTTGGGTGGCAGTATCAAATGAGATTAAAACTACACCCTCGCTCTAAGCTAGAAGCCAGCCAGTAACTTCTCTGTTCAGTGATAAGCACTCTTTGACTTATCATTTCCTAATTGCTTACATAAATGTCTCATGCTTCAGTTTCAACCTAGTACTTCTTGTCTTAAACCAAATGCACATTGTCCATCATCTTGACTAAGTTATCTCAGTCTTCCCTGTTAGGTCATGGTTTGTTATCTCTCATCATTCAAATTCTACAAAGCCAGTTTGCAAAAAAGAAAGAAAACTTTTCTTTCTGTTTCTACATTTCTAATTCATGCTACTCTCTAGGGAGGGCAGGTGGGAGGTGAAATGAGCTTTTAGAGAGTATTAACCTGGCCACATTCTTAGCATTTCAAGGTCACCTATCATGGGCTTCAACTTTGGATGTAAAAGTGTTTAAAGTACCATATGTTTGTGTGCCTTGGTCGGCTGAGATTAAATGCTTTAGAAAAGTTACCTTTTGAAAGATTACATGATGATTTTTCAACCAGATACGCTGTTTGTGTGCCCAGTTTTTTTCTAAGGAGGCTAAAAATAACCCCTGCTTTCAGACAGGGGAGAGAGAGAGAGTTGTTCGGTGCTTCCTCTGGTAGCAATGTGTGTTCATTTAGATTAGGTATTTTACAGAAGTGAAACTGTAATATAGGTGCTTTTCAACTTCCATTTGCTCATAAATTTCTTCAGAATCCTGTGGGCATGAAACCTTAGAGCCTTGTCACTAGCTAAAAGCAAATTCCTTTTAATGGTCTGTGAAAATCTGTTTACTGTTTTTGGGGGTGGAGGTTTTGGAGCCGAAGAAGTCAAAACCCCCCACCTCTATCTCCAAATAATAAAGCAGTAAGATTATTTTTAGTGCACATGATTCTTTACTGTGTCTAGTATTGAATGCTACTGCACATCTCGTGTTGTCCTGCTCTTTTAGGACAAAATGTAATGTCTCCTGGTAAACATGAATTGGGTAATACTTGGTTTTATTGGCTGAATGTAAAACTTTCTTTGTTGTAAGTGCCCAGTTGCAGAGGTAGGGTCATCAGAAGTTCCCTGTGCAATGAATGTCAGCTTCTCTGACAGGTCTTTGTGTTTCTTCACAGATCCAAACGTGCTCTTCCTTGTTGATTCTCTGATCTATGGAAAAGAAGACAGTGACATCTTGCTAGTGTGCCCTCTAACAGATCCAGATGTTTCAAATTTCACGCTGAGAAAATGTGACGGCAAACGTCTCCCCAGAAATATGACATTCATTCCCAATCCCCAGAAAGGCATCATTATAAAGAATGTACAGAGGTCATTTAAGGGCTGCTACCAGTGCTTGGCCAAGCACAACGGAGTTGAGAAAATATCGGAGCACATTTTCCTGAATGTGAGGCCAGGTAACACAGGATTTTTGCCTTCTTGTAGAGCACCTGATTTTATCTTTCACCTCCCAGGAGCTGATGGGATGTGTTATGAATACTTCACCTTGTGTCCTGACCTTGTCTTGGAGAGGCTGGAGGTGGTGGCCTCCTCTGGAGGCTTTCGAAATCTTCTCTTAAAGCCAGAGGTGCTTCTGCACCAGGAGATTGCTCTGTGGACTGCTGGTGGCTGCTGCAGGCTGTCCAGAGGAGTGTGATGGGCCTAGAAATTTTGTTTTGGACAAGTTGTGTTGGGACACAGGTTGATCTCATGCTGCTTTGCTTGTGGCTGGACTGAGCAGGTTTGTTCATGATCACCTTTATTTTCTGTTCCTGGTGATTTCTAGGTGTTTTTTCTACCATTCTAAGAAATGTGGGTTGTGCTGTTAAACACTGAGGACAAACCAGCGCCCTGAGGTTTGAACAGGTTTGTGCAGGCAAGGTGGAGATTTAGGTGCCTGACTCACATGTCTGTTGCTCACAAGTGACAGCAGGAGGAACTAATTGATGGCATTGAGGCAAAGCAGTTCAAATCAGAGGCAGAGCTTGGGGGAGCAGAGAGCCCTTATTTGACCCCATGAGTGAGGATAGTCACAACAGCAACCATGTGCCTAGAGCATGATGAAGAGTGTGTTGTGGCTGAGCTGCCAGATGAACCACTTAGCTCTGCAAACCTGTTGATGGCGCCCTGCCTTTGACCGTCACCCACCCTTGTGCCCTAGGGTTGAGTGGTTAAGTGAGTTTTGGAGGGAGGAGAAGCCCGAGGCCTGGCTGTGTGGTACATGACAGGCTGGTTTTGTCCGGGCAGTTTGGAGCCTACAGTTACCCCATGTGTCATTAATCTGCTGTATAAATACCCAGGAGAGAAGCGGAGGGAGCAGTTCTGCAAGCCAGGCTGGCTCTGCATTTCCTCAGAGGCAAGTGAATGAGTTTGTTCTCCACGTAGCTGTGGGGCTCTTTGCATGAAGTAAGCCCTTGCTGCAGCTGAGAATGTGTCTCCACTAAGGCGTGTGTGCAATGTGCAGGCTGCAGCGAGGCGTGGGGAGGGAGCGCAGCCCCTGTCCATGCCCACATGTAGGTTGTGCACCGCGAGGGCATTTGTGTTTATACAACCGAGGTGTCCCGTTGGGTTTTTGTTGTTGGAAGGAGAGCATGAGGGGCTGCCTTGGTTGTCTTTGTGCTTTCAGAAGCATCCAGCTGTCAGTGATGCCATCGAGCAGTGCTGCCAAGGCTGCTGCTGGAGGAGGGGGTGCAGGGCTTGGGCCAGGGGGCTGCTGTGCCTCCCCCCCGCTGCCTGTTTTGTGCTAGGTGTTAGGAGCTGAGTCCTGGCCACCACCACCATTTCCACTAGTGCTGGTGAAGGAGGGCTGCCCCATGGTGTGCTGAGGGGACACGTTGGTGTTTGCACCATGGCGGGAGCTGTGTGACCTGCTCAGGGCTGTGTGACCTGCCTGGTGCCGTGCTCCTCAGTGGTGGGGCAGGGCGTGTGCAGCAGAAGCCATCTCAAGTGTGCAGTTTGCTGTGGCAAGTTGAAGAAGTTTTCTTCCTAATGATTTGGAAATTCTGATATAGTGACTTTTAATGAATGTTAAATTTCAATTAATGAGAAGAGAACAAAAGTTTCATCAGCACAGTCATCTCTGGCATTCTCCTTTGACAACAAAACTCAAGTCCAGACTTGCTGTCTCTATTGTTTGTTCTGTAACAAGTTTTTTTTCCAACTTTTTTCAGTGGTGGCCAAAGAGAGAAAGCAGTTGACTGACATCACTGACATTTCTCTGACACGGGAGAGTGCAAGTTGTAGTATTGGACTATTTCATTTTCTTACGGTGTAAAAGTCTGTGCCTGCTTGATACAGCAGTGACTTCAGATGGGAGGGTGCTGACCTGATGTCCGTCACTGATGGTGGGCGGCTGTATGTGGTTGGTGGGACCTGGATGCTCTGCTTACAATGCCCATCTGGGGGGAAGCTTGCAGTAAGTGGTAGCATCTGCTGAAGGCCATCAGCAGCAAAGCAGCATTGTCATCCTCACTTTTATAATTACTGTGCTGTAGTATTCAGTACTTACTGATTAACCAGGTAAAGCTCCCACTTTATCCTTGGCTAAAGATTTAAGTGCATTGGAGACCCTTCAGTGGGCAATGTTTTTGTAATCATAGCTGTGGCACTCAGACCCCTGGGCCTGCGCTTTTCATGCAGAAAGACAGAAGAGGCATCCATGAAACAGGGAGCTGTTCAGGCATACTCAGACATACACCAACCCTGCTACAATAGCACAGGGAGTGTTTATGTCTAAATCAAAACAATGAGAGGCTTTATGGCCTTACAGCTTTTTTTCAGTTGTCCATAGACATTTCTGGCGGATGAGAACACAGCACGCCTTCTGCACTGGCTTCCTCCAGTCTCTTGGGTACTGCTAAATGCCAGGGAAGGTCTTTATGTGAGCTTTATATCTGAAGAGAGCAAACATGTTTCTTTGTTCTCTTCTGTAGCCACTTACAGCAGCATGAGGAAAACATTATTGTTAATGTATGAATGTGGCTGAAAAGCATGATGTTTTCCTAAGTTTCGTATAATTCACCTAAGACAACTACAAAGCCTGTGTTAGAAGCAGGAAGAGTCTGGAAGACCTTATCTGATATAAGTTGCATTCACAGTTTGTAAGTGAGTCTTCCTGCATAAAAACCCTAGTGGGAAGTTCACTGGAGACTCATAAATGTGGAAAATTTGAAGAAAGGATGAAGTGAGCAGAAAAATGAACTGTAGAGGGAATAGAGGAAGAGCTGAAGAGCTTTGTGGAGATAAGAGACATAGTCCTCCGATATACTTCACTGTTGACAAAAGAGACTCCCAAACACACCAGGGGTACAGCTGGCCCACAGCTGCTTGTAACCACCTACCTCGTGGGTGACAAACATGTCCACAGTCTTGGCACCAGCCACCTCTGTGAACCATCACCGTGAGCAGAAGTTGTGATGCTTTCAGGGGCAGATGTGCTGAAGTCCTTGATCTGTACCTGTCCTTCCTAGGCTGTCCATCAGGGGCTTTTCAGGGACCTGTCAGACAGTACTTCATGTCCACTGTAGTATTTTGTAATTAAAAGTTGCAGTTAATGTTAGGCTTTGGTTCTTCAATGACTGATCCTCACTATGTTTTCAATTCCGGAGTGCAACTTTTTAATTGCTGTCATGGAATTAATTGTCTCATTGATGGTTCAACATTATTCAAGATTTTTTCATGCAAGTTGCTACAGTCTAACAAGTGTAATTTGAACGGAAATTAAAGCAGAAATATGATTGTGGTAAAGGAACTACTGTGTAATATATTAAAGAAATTTGAATTCCTCTTGGAGGCCCGAGATTTTATTGGAAAGTTAATGACTGTTATTTTTATCCCCCCCCCCGGAAGCTCTGAATCTAATGAAAAGTAACACACGTCTAAATTGTTTTCCAGTGCACAAAGCTCTTCCTGTCATCACCTTATCCAAAAGCTATGAGCTTCTTAAAGTTGGAGAAAAATTTGAAGTTACATGCATTATCACAGATGTGGATAGCAGTGTACAAGCTAGTTGGATTTCTCACAAAAATGGGGTGAGTTCCCTTAATTGTATCATGTGTGCCTTGGCACAATACACAAACACTCTGTAGACATTCACGGGCTTGACTTGACTACCTGATGCTATATTGGTTTGGATTTGTTGCATTTGCAAAGGTCCCGCATCCCACAGACTGGTGAAGGACCAGCAACAACTGTCCCGTGCCTATGTGGATGGCTGGGAGGAAAAGCATCCACATAGGCTTCTCTTCTTAAAAAGAAATTAAAGTTAGGCTGTTCAATGTGAAGTTTAGGTGACCTCTGTTGGGCTGCCTAAATACGGAAGCATGGAGTGCCTACACATCACATTGCAATCAATGGAAGCTGTAAATATCAACACATGGACTACGAATTACATATTCTAGTCGTTATCATTAACAGTAAAATACCTGCTAATTAGCATGGGATTGTGTGTGACAGGAATAGTAGTAAGCATTTGCAAGAATGATTAATTCATTTAAATTACACGGTGTGCCTCACTAACTGGGAAGGTTCTGAAAAATGGACCATTGAACCGGCTTCTGTGTGCAGTGATAGATGAAATTACTGCCTGGCATCACCAAATTAAATTATTGGCAGGGTAGGTGCTCTAGGAGAGTTCGTTACCAGCAACACAGCTGTTCTGCAGAGGAGGGGCAGAGAGATCCCCTCCCCTGGTCTGCAAGCATGCTGCCATCTCTGCCTTTAAAACAAGCAGCAGATACTGGATTGTTTTTAAAGGACCCTCCTTGGTCTTCTGGGTATACCCTGAAATTTAAATTAATTAAAAGCCCTTGTGAAGACCTTTTAGTAACTCCTGCCAAATATACTCCCATGCTAATTTGCCTCTCTTTTACTGCTAATGGTAGTGACCAGAATACGTAACTTGCAGTTCACATGTGTATGGAAAAAAAAAAGGCTTATGTGATGCTGTGATGTTTGGATAAATCACATCTCCTCAAGCAGATAGCAAATGGGAGGCCAGTTCCCTGGGGCTGGGCATGCTGTGCTTAGCTAATCTGCCGGCTTGACAGAGCTGTTCTCACTAAGTGCTTGCTGCTCCAGAAACCCCACCTCACAGCTCCGGAGGCTGAGTAGGTCTAAATGACATGAAGGCAGTGTGGGATATACAGATGGGGCTTTTGGTCCTGTGCCAAGGTCAACTGCAAGTCCTTAATCTGAGAACTTCATTTCTTCTTTTGTTTCCCTCCCTTTTTCTGTTACAGTGTGATGAAATTGAGGCCTTCCCTTAAGTTACTGTGCTTTATCACTTTTCATTTTATGTGTAAAAGCCACAAGGAAAATATTTTTGACCAAATAAGCTTGACCTTTCTGTCCTTTCTGGTAAATAGGACAGCATGCTCTCTTTTAAATATTGACTGTCAAATTAAATTTTGTACCGAAACAGAATACATAAAATTCATGTTTAAACAGATGCAGAATTATGTTTTGTCCTGAATAGATGAGAGAAAAATAAAAAACAAAACAAACACTTTTTCCTTGTATAACTGAAGTTATCACCACTTCTGAAAATTAGGATACCTGTTATAAGCAAACACAACTATAAAGAACAGACTTCTACTTGTGAGTATTATAGCGCAGGAGGAACCAAAATTGCATTGAGAAGATTAAATTTATCTAGATAGTCTTGCAGCTTCAAAGAATTGGAATCAATCTACTAGAAAATCATAACAAGTTCAAGTCTGCATTTGGATTAATCAATGTAAATTTGTTAGTCTTTCCAACCACACCAAGTATTTTCACAGGAACTGACGTTAACACCTCAAAGCATTTATTTTTTCTATGCATATGTAGGCACAGAGTCATGATATACTTAATTCTTTGAAAAGAGAATGAAGCTTGTGATTGCCTTTAAGATTAATAAATCTAGGTTGCTATGGACCAAGAATCGGGGTGGTACCCAAGGAAGGATGCCATGTGAAGCCTGCTGCCAGCACATCTCTCTGCAGTATATCTGCAGTCAGGAGATGCCACAGACTCTGGACATAGAGCAGTCCAGTTTGAAATGAAGCTCCAGCACCTTAAATTCTCTCTTGTCATTCAGTGGGAAGCAACCATTAAAGAGTTCAGCAAGTTTTAGGCACCACTTGAATGGTGAACCACACTTTAGAGTTGCAGTGATTTTTTTATGATATCTGCAGCTTCTGAGCATTAGGAAAGTCAAGACCCAGTGATCATTTTGCATCAGGCCCTACAGCTAGAAGGCTTGTTAGTGCAAATAAAACCTGCTGGTTCTTCAGCTTCATCAGCATTAGAAATTTAGCCAGAGTGGGCTGGGTCTGACTTTGGGCACAACACCCTTTTCATTTTTTACACACACACACACAGACACACACACAATAAAGAGTAAGAGGAGGGGTAGGACTTGGGAGAGGACATTATCTCCCAAAGACATCTGATCATACATTTGTTTTGCATGGAGAGATTCTAGTGACAGGTTTGTCGTGCTGGCTTATTATTCCGGTTTAAAGTTATGAATATTAATGTAGCAAAGTTATAATTACTTCTATTTTTAATTTATCTAGGAAAGATGCTGCATACACAGTGTTTTAGATGTTAATTGTTTTTTACCGACAGATTGTTACAAGCAAAAGCAGAAATTTGGGTGATTATGGATATGAAATGAAATTAACATTGAACATCCGTTCAGTGGGAGTTAATGATTCTGGAGAATTCACATGCCAAGCAGAAAACTCTTTTGGAAAAACCAATGCCACAGTAACCTTGAAAGCACTAGGTAAATAGTTCTTGTGGAAATCTTAACATTTCTGAGAACGGGAGATGGAAAGTGAGAGCACTGGGTAGCCTTCCCTTCCATCGCTCTCATTTCCCCAAAACCTCTGAGTGAGGCTGCTTTATTAAAAGGTTATTGCTAACTGGTACCATATGGGATGGCTCAGGAAGTGTTGTGGTGTGCATGACTGCTTTAATTTCTATAACCCTTTGCATGTTATTGGAATGTGATATGAGAACAACCACTCAACAGTGTTGCTGTCTCTCTGGTTTGTCTCATCCTTCCTGGTTTAATTTTAGGTTTTAAAAAAGCAGGTAATTTACCTTTGCCTGGTACTGTCCCTATGCTTAATTAATTTGGCAGCATATGCACAAAGCATAGCTTTAATACCTGCCTTCCAAGCACAGGAAATTTCATGGACATTGACGTGTCAATGTTTTTTACGCAGTAGTTATATAAGTACCTCTATTTAAAATAATGCCTTGAGGAACTTTGCAGTGTGCATAGACAGCATGAAATTATTCTGGAGCTCACTCCTGTGGTAAACCCACTCTCCATCACTTCCACAAGTTTTAGATCATGTCCCTTAACAGTGAGCGAACTCCCTCCCTCTTCTTGTTTAATAACAGACTCTAAATGTTAACCTATATTCTGTATATTAACTTGGGTGACACACAGTGCCTTTTGAATTTTAAAGCAGCTGAAAACTGCTAATTTAATAAATAAAGGACAGTTAAGGACAGGTTGGTGTAGTTAACAAGGTAATTCTGGAGAAGTCTACATAGTTGGCTGCAGCCATTTCAGTTCCTTACCATTCAAGGGTGTAGTGACTGAGGAGAGTGTAGCCTTCGATCCTTTTTTCTTTTAAAATCTGTTTTTCTGTTGCACAGATACTCCTGCAACATTGCTTCTTTTGCTTTCCCTGGTAACTTAAACAAACCAGAAGTATTTGACCTGTGATGGTCAGATCTTCAGCAGAGCAGCAGAGGTTTGAGTGCCCTTAATCTTTGCTTTGCCATTCGAGGGGGTAGGGCTCATAACAATAGAGATGTTTTCCTCATTTTTTTACAGGAAAGACTAAATTCATATGTAAAAGAGTGAAACAGTGTGAAGTGTGAAAGAAAATCTTTGCCTGGGGGAACAATATGAAAGCTTTTATTATAAGAGGGTGGAAGTTCTTAACTACAGAAATTCTTAGGACTACTACATGTGCAAATGCAGCTTTAAAAAGATTGACTTTGGAAAATCTGGGAACTAAAATAAAGCATGGCATTATAAAAAGTAGGAAATAAGTAACAAGTTGGTATTTAGTAAAATGCAAGGTTTGTATGTAATAAAAAATGCCAGAGAAAATAGAATCTTTTGGTTTTGAGATACTTTTCTCTCCCTAGTCTCTCAAATTTGCCTTAAAATAAAATAAACTCTGTCTCCTGGATACCTTTCACCATTCATTGTCAAGCTGACTATATTTATCTGAACTGTGCCAGCTCCCAGCGTCCTGAGAGGTGGTATATGTCATGTACTGGAGAGATCCTGGGATTGTATCAGATCCTAAATTGCTGTGCCTTTAACATTAGCCAAAAAGTTTACAAGAAATAATGGGCATTTTTGGTAATTTTCCTAATTATATTTTTTACAATTGATTTATGTAACTGTAAACAGTTTCTAGAAGTGTGTTTCAGGGACTGATAGCACAATCATAAAAAATTATTTGCAGGCTTTTGGGTCTGATTTTGAATCTAGGTTGCACAGGGGATCCTATGTTTATATAGAAAGTAGAAAAAGGCTCTGTAAAGGAACTAAAAATCTTTAGTTTCCAGATGTAAAACCTTTAATGCTCTCCATCATTAGAAATCAGAAAAAGGTTTTCTAATGATGGAGAGCATTTTAGAGCATACTTGCCTGCTGTGAGTTTACTTCATCCTTTCTTATCCAAAGCATCTGTCAAGTGCTCTGGCAGCTCCCTGTGCTTTCACCAAGCACCCCTGGCTCTGGTTTTCCCAAGATCAGGTGCCCAGCTGGCCACAGCAGTTTGATTACTAGAAACTGGGAAGAAGCAGGGATCTGAGATTGGCTTTTGGTCTAAATTCAAGCTCTCTCAGTAAATGTGTTTCCTTGTAATTGCAAGCTGCCTGTCGAACTACTAATTCCCATATGGATTTGTGTAATAGAACTGAAAAAATTGTCTTTTCAAAGTGAATAATCCTGAAGTTGATGAGTTTATTAATGAAATTAAACCCACTACAGTAAGGATGCTGCTCTACATGATATTTTGGAACGGAACTGCACAATGATAGATGTTATCTGCCAAATGAAAGATTAAGACCCAGCAGTAGATGAACAGAAATGCCTTAGTTTAAAACAGTTGGTATGCAGGCCTGTGGACGTAGCACATTTCTCTCTAGTTACAGTTTTTAATAGCTTCATTTGTAATGTCATTATTAATTATATGTGACAAAGAAACCTTAAATACTCTAGCATATTGTCATAAATGATCAATTTATCTTGCTTTTTTTCTTAGTGTTTCTTTTGTACCAGACAGTTAGTGAGTCTGTTTTTTTGGAAAAATATAAATACTTTATCAGAATCAAACACGTGCTTGCATTTTTCCAAAAGCAAATAGAAACTATTTACCACCAGAAGGTGGAATTATTTCTTCAAGGCACTGCTTTAAGCCCTGTGCCTCATTCCTATATATAGCTAGTGGCCTTGGTTTTGACAGGTGAGGGTTCAAGTTCTGCTTTGTAGATGTGGTTTCCTGTTTAAGTGGGTATTTGATCACTGATCTTGAAGTAGTCTAAATGTGGCTAGAGTACTGACTATCTTCTAAATGGCCCTGAAATTGTTTTTCTTCTTTTCTTATGGCCATCAGCTAAAGGATTTGTCCGTTTGTTTGCAACAATGAATACTACAATAGATATAAATGCAGGACAAAATGGAAATTTAACAGTTGAATATGAGGCATATCCAAAACCAAAGGAAGAAGTCTGGATGTACATGAATGAAACTTTACAGAATTCATCAGACCATTACGTCAAGTTCAAGACTGTGGGCAATAACAGGTAATACAGACAACCGTAAGTGCTATCAATTTCACTTTGGAACAGCAAAGTAGAGTCTGCTCTGGAAAGAGGAAAGTGGAGATCACGAGGAAATTATTATTATAAAAGATCTTGTAGCACGCGTGGCTTACCACAGTAACTGCTACAGAGTCTGTTACCGTAGATGTGGAATAGCGTTGAGCTAACCACATGATCTGGGGACCACTGTGCCACATACTCATGACTCATGTATAAGATGCCATTCCTGCCCAATAAGGAAAAATAAGATTTTAAAGTTGAGCAGAGCCCAGTGCTCTGGACAAAAGCTTATGCTTTTATTTCTGCTGTGCACTGTTCTCTTCTGAGCCCTTGGTTCTCCAAAATTCCAGTGAAGCACCTAGCATGTGGGGCCCGAGTTGTGTATCTGGGATCCATCCTCAGCAAGAAAAGGAGCAGGCAGTGGTGTGTGCGCAGGATCTGAGGCTGCTGCTGACCTGTCAACTGGGCAGACATACGGGTATTAGAAGTGGCAAAACCTTTGGATGCTGTAGTGCAAGGGCAGTCATAATGCAAGTGAAAGAGTGTCTGCATGGACAGCATCTGCCAAAGAAGAGAGCACACTAGTAACTCACTCCTTAGCTTCCATGCAGCAACTGTCTGTTCAGTACAAGTTGTGAGCATCAGTAATGCTTAATTTCTTTCTTTACAGTTATACAAGTGAACTTCACCTTACTCGATTAAAAGGAACAGAAGGAGGCATTTACACATTTTTTGTGTCCAATTCTGATGCCAGCTCTTCCGTAACGTTTAATGTCTATGTGAAAAGTAAGTAAAGTGAACAGTCTGAAATATTTCATTATCACAGTCATTGTATTTTATACAACATAATGTATGCACAAGATGTCACAGTGTGGTTCAGCATATGAGAGGCTTTCTGAAGTGAAGCACATGCTGGAAAACTATTTAAATGTCAAGATACAAAAGTGCGGAGTACTCGCACAAATCCACCTACTAACCAGTGTGACCTTACTTTCTGGTGAACATACTCCAGAAGTTACCAGAAGCAGCTAGATAGTTTATACAGGAAAAAAATCTGTAGCACCCTGAAGCACAATCTCAAAAATAAGCATGTACCATAAACCTTTGATAATTTGAGGTGGAGCAGGATATACAGGGATTATAATTTGCATTTTTTGCAGCTAAATTAAGCTAATAATTGCCTTTAATTTGAATTGGATGCAGAGTTTGAAAGCTTGTCAGGAGAATTACTCACTTGTGCCTTTGGCATCTAAATATTTCTATATAATAATATAGATCACCATTGTTTTAGAGAAATCTGCATAGCTTTACAAATGCATGTGCTGTCATCTTTGGGACATGCTTATTAAAAAAGAGCGTCGGTCTCCATTCCAAACAGCATTCTTCAATATAAAAGCTAAACGTCAAAATGAATTCAATGAACCCTTCAGGAAACCCTGTCCTTCTTAGGAGAGCCATCCTGTTAGAGCATTTTATGCTCTCAGCAGACAAATACTGGCAGTTATTAAAGGTCAGGCTTAAGGAAAACTAAACCAGGAGAGGACTATAGGCAAACTGGAGAAACTAAGGCGAGGTAGACAATGATGCCTTCAAGCCCAGCAGAAGGAACTGTGTAGAAAGTGACTGAATGTGCTGCAAATACAGTTGTGTTCCTGCTGTGCTTGAGCAGCAGTGTGTCCTTCTGCAGGCATAGGTTTATGAAGAGAACTGTTTAGACCTCCACAAATGCACAAAACCCTAGGTATTAATTTCTAGTTTCTTCTCATGTATCAGTGAAGGTCAACATTTGTAGTATCACTATTATCAATGCCATAGTTGGGGTCTAGAAATGTCACTTGGGCTCATTTCAGAAAATGGCATTTCTTCCTTCATCTGTGAATGCTGTAATTTGTATTCTTGTGCCTTTTCCATTTCCTAGCTGTGATTTCTAAGATGAGGGCACTGGCGGCCTCATATGCCCATTACCTCTGTAGATGATTGTGAGTTACAGCCACAAGAGATAATTCTACTATTTTACAGATTAGCAGAGCTAATCTGTTGAGCTAATTGCTGAGCCAGAATTTTAATTTCTGGGAAGGAATGGGAGAAATTGCAGGTTGCCTGTGGAACTGTCATTCCACATGAGGCTGGGTGGTATTTTCTGACTTGCAGCATCATACGTGTGCCTGGAGCGAGGGGGCTGTTCATGGTCATCCCAGCTCTCCCAGGCTCTGCATGCTGCTTGGGAACAGTCTGGGCACAAGAACTGAAAAAAAAAACAACCCACATTTCTGTCATCGTCAGGTGTCAATTCTCTATGCAGAGCTCCATGTTGCTGCTTTTGAGGAATTTGCTGCTTGATAAAAGCTGAAAACCCCTGTAGATCTTTGTTAGGAAACCAGACTAGGAAGAGCGTGGTGAAGCAGGATGGCCAAGGCAAGAGGGAGAATAGACAGTTTAGTTCTTCTGAACGGCTTGTCCATAAAACCATCAGTATTCAAGTCTTCCCTCTCACTTCAACTACTGGTCTTGAAAGTAGTAAGGTTGGTCTTGGGATGCAATGAGGACATTAAAGCAGTCTCATAGAGCTCATGTAACCGTGCACTGTGGCCCTGGGTGTACTGCAGTCATTGTCAACGCAGATGGATTTGACATACAACTCAAAAAGAGTTTCTTTTGGTATTTTAACTAAGCTCCTGCAAATGCTTTTTCACTCTGAACGGAGGAGATGAAAAAGATTGATCCATCTACCGGGTTTTTTTCAAGAAAAATAACCTGTTTTCAGTGGCTGGTAAAATACTAATCATTTAGGTATGAAACACAAACTGCACAACAACATACCATATTATTTGATGTAGCAGAGTAACTCCTAAAGGTGAGTTATGTGTGGGTGGGGCAGATCCTGATCTAATGGTGCATCCTGACCTGGCATTGTTGTCAGCATGGATTTTGCTTAAATTGCTGGGATGTAGCTTGTGATGTTTACACGTCTGGCTTGGGCAAGTAATCAGCAGAAAGTAATCAAACAGGTAAAACAGGATTCATAATCAGGAGAATGTCTTCACATAAACAAAAACTGATGCTGAAGCATTTGCTGAAAGCCATAAAAAACCCAGTGCAGAAATACTTGCCTTGGATTTAAACACATTTAGCAATTGCATATGCTAATCTGAAACAATACTAAGTTGCTTTTTTTAAAAAAAAGTAGTAATTCATAGTAAATGTGACATGAAGTAAGGAAGGAGCTCTGAAATTAGGAGCCACAAAGAAAGTTACAACTTGATAAGCAGCAGGCTAAACTGAGTTACAATTAAGAAATTGTAGAAATCTCCAGAGTGGCAAGGTACCGTGTGTCTAGCAATTAGTAGAGGAATCTTCCAACTAGTATCTGAGTTTAATGCAATATAATATCTGGGCTTAATTGTAGTCAACAAAATATTGTCTATGCAGTTGGGCCTTGTGCTGCAAAGAGAAAACTGGTCACAGTACTAGAGATCATGTGAAGTGGGCTCAGCAGTTTTCCTGTCATTGAATCCAATGCAGTGAACAATTGAGGAGTCACTACGATATTATAAAAAGATTTGTTCCAATCCAGAAAATGTAGCTCCCAGAGAAAAGCCCTCTGTCTTTGACTGCAATGACAGACAATACCTACTGAGTGTTACTTTTTAGACATTTACTGTGTTAATGGTGAAGAAAAGGAAACCAGTAATAGAAAACAATTAAATGCACGTTACTATGCAGAGCATTGAATTAAAATAGGAGTGACCCCTTATAAATAATCTTTGATAAATTCAGAATCAACATTAATAAAAGCTGAAAAGCTGTTAGTAAACTTAGTGAAATTAGAAGTTTAAGACATCTCATGACTGATTAGGGAAGGCAATGTGCATATATGCCAAACAATGTAATGAAACATTAAGTATTTAAAGAGTTAAAGCCAAAATAGTAGGCAAAGTCTAGTCATTAAAGATCCTGCCTGATACCAGGGGTAATTAGTCAGTGAAAGTCATAGAATCTAGCATAATAAAATCTCTTTTAAAAATAAGATGCTCAGTGACAGCTTGGCATCTGTTTGTGAAAGCCAGTCCATCTTTTCCCCAGCATCCCCTGGAGCACCTAAACTGGTGGGTGAGGAAGATGTTCTGGCTGCCAGAAAGGGATGCAGGTGCCGAGATACAGGCATGATGTGAGCCAGCAAACGGCACAGCCCCAAGGCACGGCAATAGCAGCTGCCTCTGTCCCCTTGGGTATTGACTGTGGAGGGCTCTTTGCTGCTGCGAGTGAAACGCATCCCTTAATTCCTATGAGCTGAGGAGGCTTGGGAGTCCTCTCATGCTGGTGAGGAAAGGCTGATCACGCTAATCACCACATCAAAACACTTTACCAGGCGCATCAGGGATAGAGCTGCTCTCAGGTCAGCTGCTCTCAGGAGGCTGCTGCAGCTCAGATACCCGTGCTACCAGGACTGGACTACTCTGCCCAGAGTGCTGGAAGTGGACCTTCATCTCCCTCTGCTGCTGCAGGATGAGTGCATGTGGACTCATGGCTATGTAAACTTCTATTGCACTAGGTTTTTACAGCAGAAAAAGCCCAACTAACATAAGCTTTTTTTTTCCCCACTCAAATTCAGAAGATGGTAGATGCAGCTCAGTTCTGGCACAATATTTCCTCTGGGGCTTGATGTTCATAATCTTATATTTGACTTTTCATTTCTCTCATTTCTTGAGTTACATTCCATTGTAACATTGCCAAAAACGTAGCATATACCAAAAAAAATTACACAGGGGTAGTAGATTAGCGAATTACAATTTCACAATCCAACCATTTTGATAGGAGTTTTGGAAATGTGAATTATGTATATTCTGTGAGCACTGAGGCTGGGTGAGGTACTGTGCACTCTCAAAAAGTTCCTTACTAAATGAGTAATGCTGAAAATCCATCTCAACATTTTGCAACAATGTTTGGTTCTTGGTGGTTTGCATAAAACACAACATGGGGATTTAGAAATGAAAGAACATTTGGTTCTTGTAAAATGAGTCATGAGGAGATGCAATGTGATTGAGAATATACGTATGCTTTACTGCCTCCAATTTAATCAGCAAGTAGAATATTCATTAAAAACTAACACCGTGCAGTCTTTGTACGTGGATTTTATCTGAAATAAATATGTGTTTTCCCACTGTAGTCTATACAGCTTCACTACTTTCTAGAATATTAGAAGTTCATCTTATGTTTCTGTGAAGTTGTATTAATTAATAATGGACTCTTAACTCGTACCTGTCAGGTGAGCAGCATCATTGCAATATAGTTTGTTTTTTCCATTAACTTCTTTTTGGGTGATTTTGCAAGGAAGCTAAGGTAGTTATGGGAAATAGGGCCTCTAATTCAAATTTCACTAAGAAACTTGAATGTTGCTGTCTTGGTAGTGCCCTTGGCTAAAGCGTATGACATTGGACTAATGACTGTAAAGACCCTCTGGTCGCTGTTGTTTTCTGCCGTACTTGAAACATCAGCTCCTGAACCGACTGCAGGACTAGCTCCAGCGTAGGACATGGCCAGGAGGCATTGGCTGGTTGGATCGCTTTCTAAACTACCAGAACAATCACAAATTAGTGTTTGGAAAGTTAATATGTTCACCCACATGTTAGCTTCTCTACGTGCGGTGTTTCAGAGAGTCAGGCGGTTGGGCATTTCAGTAGCGGTATCTTAGAGGGACATATGTCCTCGGGGGGGATGGGAAGGTGTGCACTGGTTGCCTTGCACTGTAGTTCCTTTTCTGGCTGTGGTGGTAATATTTAATACACAGGGCAGATGTAAGAGAGATGTGGTTTGACAGATTTAGTTTGCTTATAACTGTGAAGAAACTGTCCTTTTTACTGGCACGTAAAGTCATGCTGTGCAGGAATGGGAACTGCACTGGTGTTCTTCTCTGGGTTGTTTAAGCTCTGGGCTTTGCTGGTTTAGGATCTTTCATCAAACCACATACTCAGTGGAGATAAGGTATTCTTCTGAAATCCAGCCCAAGCATTCAGTGTAAGAACTGATATTTTCACAGATGGTCAGTGCTTGCAGGACACTGGTTCAGACCCAGACACCCTTGAACGTGTGAAGCTCTGTTCACCTGTGTAATTCCATGGGTGATGATGCACACAAGTTACTGGGGTGAAGAGCAAATGCCAATACAAATTCAGCGTTCCCCTAATGTGTGACTCTTGCTTTTGTTTACGGCAGCAAAACCGGAGATTCTCACACTGGATATACTTAGCAATGGTATTCTCCAGTGTGTAGCAGCTGGATTCCCAGCCCCTACCATATACTGGTATTTTTGCCCAGGAACTGAGCAGAGGTAAGTTAAGTAAACCAGAGTTTCCAAAGGTTATTCTGAATGCAACACACCCAATATATAATTAAAAATTAAGAACGTAAAATGACTCAGTAACAGTTACATTCAAATGTTGCATCACTCTTTTCATCATTTTTGGCATTGCATTATTTGCAGTGGTCTGAGGGAAGGCAGGAGTACATTTCATTATTCCCCTTTGCATTCCATCCTTGAAAGGGAATTAACCAACATTTTCTGCTGCAGAAAAGAAAAAGCCAAACTTTCTCTCTGCTGCAAGCTAGCTAAGGTTTGTGTCAGTTTGGCCCCAAATGACAGACATTCTTTATGCAATTTCACAGAATGACAATCACAGAATCACTTGTGAATATGGCTGTTATCTTTTGTTTTGTTGTGTAATGATATAATTTTTCAAGACATAAAGTAATTAGATTTCTATTCACATGAAGCATATGACAAGTAAACAAGTCCAGAGCTGTTATGACTAAAACCTGATGTCTAGTTACCACATTCTAAAAAAGATAATATGAGTTTCACTGTAAAGTGAGCACATGTGAAGCATGTTTTATGGTTTTGCTTGACTTCTGCCATGGTTGTAGATCTCATACATGAGTCTCCCACCTGCATAATTTGTTTTATGCCTAAATAATTATTTCCTTTTTTTATTACTAAGTGTGTGCTCATGTAGTAAATATGTGACATATGAAGGAGAGGCAGCATCTTGAGAGAACAGAACTGGCTATTTTCTGGCTGCATAGAAGCTTGATGGTGTTGTATGTACATCATGGATTTTTTTTGTGTAGTAATAAAACGGTGCTTGGGGAAGGTTTTCAAGAGTAGGCAATAGACTACAACTGTTCAAAGCTGAAGCTGGAGATGCAGGTTGAATGGTACATAACCCGTAGTGGACTTGCAGACCTGTAAGTATCTCTAGCCAAAAGCAAATGCAAAGATTTCATGATGTCCAATTGGGTCAGACTTGGTGTATGTATCCATTTCACCCACTACATAGAAGACAATGAGACATTTTGAGGAGGCTGAGTTTTGAGGATAAGATCTTCAGCTGAACCCCTTTGTAGAGCAGTGTTTACTTATCTGATGGTCTGACAGTGACTATCTGCCTCAACAGCAGGTAGCATTCTGGGTAGCGATCCATGGCAGCTAACTGTCAGTATTGCTTCTCCCAGGTGTTTTGATTCACCAACACTATCCCCCATGGATGTCAAAATCAGTTACACAAACTCATCAGTGCCATCGTTTGAACGAATCCTGGTTGAAAGCACCATTAATGCCAGCACGTTCAGGAGCACCGGCACCGTCTGCTGCGAGGCCTCCAGCAATGGGGACAGGAGTTCAGCTTTTTTCAACTTTGCTATTAAAGGTAATTGCTGGAGTGAATGCTACCATAAAACATGGGTGCTGTTCAGCTCTTTCTGTAAGGGATTTTACGTGGTTTGCCTTTGCCATAGGAAAGTTTGGAGTACTGTGGCTGAGCATGTGATAATGTATCAAATAATTGCTTTAATTTTTCAATGAACACTGTAGTTTTGTCTTTTTACGGCTCCTTCTGCAGTACAAAAGGTAGCTGGTTTTCTCCTGTCTGTGCAGCGCAGGGGCAAACTGTCTACAGCATTACACTGATGTTCCCTCCCTCTCTCCCCCCTTTGTTTTCCTGTCGTTGTCTGTTTCAAGTATTTAGGCCATCACTTTTTTTTCAAGGGAAGACTGCACTTTTAAAAATGGTTTTACAGTGTCTCAAGAAAAATGTGGTCCTCCCAAAAATGTGCTTGCCTGGAGCCTAAGGGCCCTGCTGTTGTAAAAGAAGTAACAATGACATACTGCAAAAGGTCTTTGAGTTTGGTAGCAGTATTTGTAGGTCTGGGGGAGGGGGAAAAAACTGCTAGAACATAGATGACTTGAAATGTGTTTGCAGATCTGTGCTGTTCTTTGCAAAATCACATGTTCTGCTGCTTCTTTTTTTCACTGTTACACTCAGGTATAATATATAAACAAATAAGCCAGATTCGGGTAGATAGATTTTACTGGAATGGTATACCTTTGCTACTTGGCACAACCTCTACTTGTAAAGACTGTGCTGTAGAGATCATACTTGAGGGTGAATGGTGGGGAAGAGAAGAAATCAGGACTTCAGAAAAAAGCTTCTTTCTTTAACCTAACTTGACATAGACCATGCAAACCCTTTGCATTGATCTGCTGTCACACCTGAATTGGTGAAGCTGAGACTCCTGAGGCAACAAACTGGATGGTTTCTGTGCCAGCTCTGTACCCTGCCCAGGTCATTCAGGAAAGCCATTCTGATGTCCATGAAGCACATTTGGGGAACTCAAAACCTCAAACCATGTTTCACAAGGAAGAGCCAAGGAAAAGTTTTCACTCACATTTTTTTAATATCGTTTTTCTTAATCAGTATTTTCTCTGTTTCTTTCCAGAACAAATCCGCACACATACCCTTTTCACACCTTTACTAATTGCGTTTGGAGTCGCTGCAGGACTGATGTGCATCATAGTCATGGTCCTGGTGTACATATATTTGCAGGTAAAATCAGAAGCCCCTTTGCCTGAGTTAGGAAAGCGTGTGAGCCGTCTGTGGAGGCTTCAGTAGTGACAGCTGTTCTCTCTCTTTTCCAGAAACCCAAATACGAAGTGCAGTGGAAAGTTGTTGAAGAAATAAATGGAAACAACTATGTTTACATAGACCCAACGCAACTTCCTTATGATCACAAATGGGAATTTCCTAGAAACCGGTTGAGTTTTGGTTAGTTGAGTTCATTTAACTTCATCCACAAGGTGAAATCTTCAGGTCTCATATGAGACTTTGGTCAAACACAGCAGCGTTTTTTCAAAAAGACGTTGTGCAATAATGCAAATAATGATAATTACTGATACTTACCTTGGGACAAAAAGCAAGCAGGCGTATCTACAATAGCTTCCTTGATATCACAAAATAAACTGTAGAACTCTTCAGGAAGAAGTGCTCCAAGTTGTTACAGAGTATTTTGTTTTGCTTTATTAGGTAAAACCCTTGGTGCTGGAGCTTTTGGAAAAGTTGTTGAAGCCACTGCTTATGGTCTATTTAAATCTGATGCTGCTATGACAGTAGCAGTAAAGATGTTGAAAAGTAAGTTGCTGTATTATATTGTGCAGCTTTTTCTCACTTTCTTCTCATCCGTGTGTTACGTACTGAACATTATTCATTGCCTTGCAGCAAGTGCCCATTTAACGGAAAGAGAAGCCTTGATGTCAGAGCTTAAAGTGCTGAGTTACCTTGGAAACCACATTAATATTGTGAATCTGCTTGGAGCTTGCACTATTGGAGGTGGGGTTAACAACAGATTATTGATAATTTCTGTTCCTTTTTTATTGCCAGAAGGAGGAACCTCATGGAGGAATCTGACGCTGCTAAGTGTAGAAATCTTAAATGCATTTCTTGCTTAGGCAGGTTGCAGATCATCATGACTACTGCCTGTGAATCTGAATGTAGGCTTCAGGTTCATCCTAAAAGCAGTAATGACACCACTGTAGCTGCAGCTAAACAGGAAGGTTCCTGTTGTTCCCTTGCATGTGAACCATTGTGTGCTTTCTTCTTGAGAGATGACAAAATATATGGCAAAAGTTTTTTCCTCAACCACACTGTTTCTCACGAATGAGAAAAGATACATGAACTGGCTCCTCATTGGTATCCAAGGTGAAGTCAGCAGGCTTGTCTTGTATAGTCTTCCAGCCTTCTATTTAAACTGTAAATATATCTGTTAAGGCACCACTGAAGTTACAAATTCTAAGCAGCAGAAAGTTGAGAAAAAAAGTTTCCAAATAAACTATTGCACAGCCCAAATGTTTCATATTTAATATTAACTTAGTAAGTTTGTTCTCCTACATAGTAAAAGCTACAAAACTGATGAAGTGTCAATACAGAGTGATACAGTCCTATATTTTTAATTTATGTGGCCTTTTAATATGAAAGATGGTGTTACTTCTTACACAAATATTTGCTCTTCAAGTTTTTGCTTCATTTTTCAAAGAAAACAAGCTTGTAAAAGCTCATAGTTTTAGATGGAGGCAAAACATTTCTCACTTTCACATTTAATGATTTAAAAATAGGATGAAACAATTTTGTTTAAGCGGTTGACAAAGCATACTCACTGGCCTGAGTGCGTGTCTGTCTCAGCTGAAAAAATGTGGCATCGCTAAGTAAATCCTGCCACAAACTCTGCTTTTTTTCCTATCATGAAAGCTATAATTTCTAACTGCAGAAAAATGGAAAAAACTCATGAGGTTAGGAAACAGTGGTGCAGAATACCCTTACAGATGAAATAATACACAGTGCAATTACATATTCAAAGGCCATAGCTGGAGTCATTCACTCAGAAAACATATATATTTGATCTATAAACATCCATGCTGGAGATGACTTGATTCTCCTTTCCGATTTCATTTTAATATTCTAAGACCTTGTGCAGTGTAGTTTTCTGTCGCAGCAGGCTGTTCTGTTTGAATGATTTTTCCTATTATACTGCAGAATATAACACTCTACATCATTTCCAAAACATTACTGAAGGAGTGTGAAGCTCTACTGTAAACAGAAGTGAATCAAAAGGATTAATGTTTGAAGCTTGAATTACTTTAACGTTTGGAACAAATAACTTCCTTCAGGAAGTGAGCAAAATCAAACAGATGTGTCTGGCCAGAAACATTATCACGTGAAGAAAGAGAAAAAGACTTATTTGTTTAATTTCTGTACAATGTGATGCTATTGAGGGGGGAAAAATTAATTGGGAGCAACACAGCTTTAGCTGGACTGTAGTTGCCAGTCTGTGAAAGGGAAGATCCTGGGTTACTTTTCTATAACTTTGCAAGTCTAGACAGTGCTAGGCAGTGTGATTTTTAACAGCCCAGCCTGTGTGCTTGGCTGAATGCTATCTTTGTGTAAGGTTTTCTGCTTTAAAAACAATACTCACCTGCTTTCTAAACCGCATGTACATCTACAGGTCCCACTCTGGTCATTACAGAATATTGCTGCTATGGTGATCTTTTAAATTTTCTGAGACGCAAACGAGATTCATTTATTTGTCCAAAACATGAGGAACATGCAGAAACAGCAGTTTATGAGAACCTTTTGCATCAGGCAGAGCCTGCAGTGTAAGTATGACCTGCTGAAATGTACTTGTGTTTTTAGAAGATTGGGAAGGAGGAGATACCAAAATTTATTAGGGATAAGACATGTGGAGAAACTTTTCATGCAGGCTTTGAAGTTTCTTTGCTGTGCAAGGAAACAATTTGTTAAAGAGAAGATTTGTACAGTGGGTGGTTTATTCTAACAAAGCGTGATTGATTGTATACTCTCTCTCTTTTACTTCTTTATCAAATTTCCTGTAGTTATTTCACGCAATTCCTTGGCTCCAATCTTCATACGTATTTGTGTTTATCGTTCCTGTTAAGCATTGACAGTGCTCATTTAGCAGCTTGAATGACAATTCCCCCAGTGTTGGGGTGTTATTACTCACAGCTCTCATAAGTTCCTGCCTTCAGAAGTGACTCCTTACAAAATCAAACTAGTGTCTTACAGTATCAGAGGCAAGCTGCCACCGATAGCTTGTTAGATTTTGTGATGATGTGACCCGTGTCACGATTCTGAGATTACTCTTGTACTTTGGTTCTTTTCAGTTACTTCATCTGTATATTTTTGACTGCTATGTTTTAGATACCAGCCCAAAGCTCTTTTCAAGTATGTTTCCAAGCAGATTTCCTACTCTCTCCTTCCCTTTGTAAGTGCGGGAGACATAACTTCCCAAAACCTAGGAGCTGTTACAATACCTGCCCATTTTTATTTCTAGTCTGATTATTGCCCAAGTGACCCCATTTCTTTGTGTTGGCAAACAGAAAAGAATCATCCAGACCCTCAAGGAGGTGGTAAAGTCCTTAGTCCCAGTAAGACATAGTACTGGTGAAGCTGATTGTGCTGTAGTAATATGTATGGGATAGTATATGTGGGAATATAATCTGGTGATGCCCCAGAGAGGTTGGGACCACTGAGGTGATGAACCCAAAGCTGTGATTTGCTATTAGAGATGTACCCTCTTTTCAGTGAAGAAATCTCTCTGTTTGAGCACATTTTGTAAATTGAGGTATTAACAGTGAAGTATGTACCAAATGTTCATATTAGTTATTTACTGTAAAGTTGGAGCTCCTAATGCATCAGATGTGTTCTGATGGTGACTAAATCTATTGGTGATCTCCTACTCCATTCCACGTTAGCTGTGTGGCTGCATTTATTGTTCATAAACTAAACAGATATTTCAGGCTAAGGAAGGGCTATGTATAGGACTTGTAATGGCAATGAAGTGAAAGATGCCAGAGCACATACATCATTTCTAAAGATGCCTAACTGTATATTTGTGGGCCATATAGTATGAAAATCTGTAGTTTTGAATTATATATAGCAATAAGAAAACTAAACTTAAAAAAGTGTAGCAGATGGCTGTCCCAAGCCTCGGCTGATTGTTCAAAATACATAGAAATCCCCTCTGGAACTTGGAAATCTCTGACTTTAACATTTTTTACCATTTGTCTTCTGCTTTTCAATTGCCACATGAATTGCTGAAATATTCTGGTAGAAATTGGCCTGAGCAGAAGAAGGAAGCACTAGCAGATCCTGTGAAACATCTGGATGTTAATTTATAGAGAGTGAACTCTATACATATGAAAGGTTTTATTTGCTTACCTGAGCCAAACTTTGAGGTGTATCGTTAGCTGTATTGACAAACCTCTCTTTCTGTACAGGCCTTTCCTCATCTCTTTTACACACTCATGAGTTTCCGATCTACTGATCATTTGTAAAGCATTATATTCTGAAGGTTGGCGTAACCTTGTTTTTTTTGTTTGGATGGCTTTTGAGACCTTTTTCAGTAAACTGTTTCATTTCATGTGCTGCCTCTACAGTGATGTTGCCAATGAGTACATGGACATGAAACCAGGAGTGTCATATGCAGTCCCACCAAAAGCTGATAAAAAGCGACCAGTGAAGTCGGGTGAGTACAATGACAAAGAATTCCATTTGTTGGTGGGAGTGCAGAGGGAGGGTCTTCATGATTTTTTCAGTTTTATCATACTTTCCTCTCATGGATGGGGACAATTAAAACTCACTAATTGATATGAGAAGGCTTGAGAAAGAACAATATGCTAAATTACAGTGTCTTGTATTTCTTCACACTTAAATGGAGTATCAGAATTATTTTTCACTTTTTGGCAACAGGCTATTTACATGACTCTGGTCTGGTACTTATTCAGATACCTAGTTTGTTTAATGTTAAGACAACTCTGTTTCTAAATGATTACCCTTGCTCCACTCAAAAGCTGTTGTTTATATTGCATAGGATCCTACACCGATCAGGATGTTACCCTTTCTATGTCGGAAGATGATGAACTTGCTCTAGATGTTGAAGATCTGCTAAGCTTTTCTTACCAGGTGGCAAAGGGCATGAGTTTCCTTGCTTCCAAAAATGTAAGTTAAGAATTTTTCAGAGCTGGACAGTCAGATTTCTGATTTCCACTAGCATCATTTTCAGGGTTTTAATGTGATCCACTTGTTTAAACGAATATTTCTGTGTTCTTTTCAGCAAGCACTGCAAACTGATACGCTCCTTCTCCTACTTGAGGCTTTGGCTAATGCTGGAGTTCTGTACTGTGCTTATTGGCCAAAAGTGGTGTTTTATATCCCATAAAATGGAATATAGGGTGCATGGTAGTCAACATGAAGCAGTGCTATTGCATATCCACAGTTCAGGCTAGTAGAATCAGTGGCCTTGCTCATGAACAGAAAGTAATCATAGAAATCTTAACAGAGGAGACAGAGGAGAGGAACTGCAGTGAGGCATGTTTGCTGCACCCTGAGGCTCCGCCGGTTAATAATGTCTTGTGTTGAGAGACGGCAGGTACAGCTGAACCCTGCCTGGCTTGGGATGGTGCCTCATATGGGTTTGATCTTCAGCCCTTCCTTTGTTTTCTGGAACACACGGATAGTTTCATGAGAACTCCTCATGGCTTTGGAGGCAGTGAAACTTATAAGAACCCTGAGGAGTTACCTCTTCAGTCACCTCTGGTTTATGGTAATTAAATGGAATTCAGGAAAGAACCAGAAACCCAACATGTAGAGGCCTTCAAAAATAATTGCATCTCAAGAGTTTAAGATTTATTCTCTGTGGCACTGCTGGAGAGTTTACAAACTGAAGAACAGTACGAAGACAGCTGCAAAGCTATCTATTTGCCTGAATTTTAAACAATACTGCACTTGCTAGTTCTCTCATGCAGAATACTGCCTTAAACAGGGGAGCTATCACATTGGTGCTTTTTTTGTTGTTTTTTTTAGCAGTATGGCTTAATGCACAGGATGTGTCTTGAGTTTAATTTTCTGGAAAGATAAAATCATCCTATCTTCATTGGCTACCCTGAGCACAGCAGACATTTCTCTGGGTTTCATAGGAGAGGTATTGCATCACAGTAAGGGATTTATAAAGAACAGAAGTCTTCAGTGCAGCATAATGATGGTCTTCCTATGGTTGTTCTTAGATTTTATTGGAAAAATTCCATTTAACATGTAAACATTGTGACTGATAATAGACACAGGATAGTGCAGGTGCACCTTGGATAAAGCACAAATCCAAACTTACGCAATGTAAGGAAACTAAGGTAATCTTGGGATCCCATGTTAGTAGTGGGAAATGCGTCTCTAATTCTGCTCCAACAAAGCACACATTAAAACTTGCTTTTCCAATTGTTTTTTTTAACCCTCCACTGTTCCTCCTACCAAACCCTTTAGTTTATTTTTCATCTATCAACAGCTCCAAAACAAGCCTGACAGGCAAACACATTATATTACAGATTTTGATGGTTTTCACCAGCCTCCTGCATCCTTCACTGTTCAGAACATCCAGCACTTAGCACATATATTCTTAATTTCTTTGTATTTTCCTGTAGAATAGTCCCAGGATTCACTATGCATCATTCCTGGCAACTGTTTTCTTTATGGTCTTTCAGTTGATACAAACAGACACTGTGGCATTAAGTGGCAAAGGCAATGACGAATGTGACACCACCTCACCATGAAGTTAGGAAGTAACGTGCAATATTGCTTTGGCAGTGCAGAATTAACAGAATTAAGTTGCACTGCACTAACACATTGCTGTGCTTGATCCTCTTCAGTACATACACACTCTTATCTGCAGCTAGTAAATGCAGAGTAGTGTGAGCTGATGGATAAGATGCTTGAGATTGCCTCACACCCTTGGGGAAGGAGGGTCCACGAAGACCAGCATTGCAGAGTACCCAGCTGCTCTTCCGCAATTTGTTTGTGTATTAAGGCTCAGAGGCATAAAAGTGCCTCTGTGCAGGAGCTGGGATAGGAGCCTGTCCTAGGGGGATAATTCCCCTATTAAGCACACCACGCCTTAGTCACAAGACAGGGGTTCCTCCAGTAGACAAAGTCTTTATTCAGTGCAAAGTGCACTGCTTCTGGAGGAACAAAGCAGAGACATGCTGGTTGCTTGGCCATTCTTTCACTTTACTGCTTCAGTGCAGTAATTTTCATATTCAAAGTGAAGAATATGTGGGATTGGGAGGTGAAGGAGAGTCCCCAGAGAGAGTAACTGTCATTAAAAATAGTGCCTCATGTAAGCATGCAAAAGGGACAGAGATTAAGTTGCTTACGCAACCTGCAGTTACCATTTTCTGAGCTTGATTTGCATAATTACTGATATTTTAAGTCATTTTTTGTAGGGAACTCATAAAGTTTTGTATTTCAAGGAAAAAAATGAAGAGAAAAATTGAACCATCTTCAGTTATTTTATGGAAATATGTGTACTATATCCCATGAGTAAAGTGGAAGCTTAACGCTGTCCTTTCCAGATGGAAAGAGATCATTTTGTTAGAGAACTACCTCCATTCTCTACTAAATGCACATGGGCTCCAAGAAAACGTGACCACTGGGAAACTCAGGCACCCTTTTGGAGCTGCAGTTAACAAACACCACCCACACTTCTCAAGTGAGAAGTGGAGTATAAGATAGTTAGGTTACCAAACGCATAACTATTCACTGAAAGATACCGACGTGAAAGTTTCCAGAATTTCTAAATACTTAGGCCTGCCTGTAAAACTCTCCTAGGTACCTAATAATTCACGCCTTCCAGGGGAGTATTTCTGAAATGAGATTCAATTTCCTGACTTGTGTGCTTTGAAGTTGTTACTGTAATTTTCCCTATTTTCAGCTTTTCAGCACTTTCCCCTCAATCACAATAGCTAATTAATAAAAGCTTGGAATTATTTTAGAAACAAACCACATTTTCCCCTTATGAGTCCTGTGCTAGGAAACAAGCCAGTGATTTTTTGATAAAAAGTCGGAGAAAAATTACATTAAACTTCAACTGAAAATGTGAAACACTAGAAAATTAAGTGGCTACACGTGGTCTTTTCTAAAATAAATGCATAGACAACCTTAACCATGGGAATCAATGTCATGATAGTAAAGATACTACACCAGAGTGTTTAATCATCTGAGTAAGCTTATTAACACATGGATTCATTATGACTTTCATCTTCCCATAAAATGCATAATGCAGTAAGTTATATAGCTAAGTAAACATGTAACCAAGCAACAGCCTTTTAAGGATATTGTAAAATAGCTTTGTTTGTTTGTCTGCTTGTTATTTAGTGCATTCATAGGGATCTGGCTGCAAGAAATATTCTTCTTACTCATGGTCGAGTAACAAAAATCTGTGACTTTGGCCTGGCAAGAGATATAAGGAATGACTCAAATTATGTGGTCAAAGGAAATGTAAGTATATGTGATCTTTCATCCACCTGTTTTTAGTATGGGAGATTCTGTTGTCTTAATTTGGAAAGATCAGTCTTTCTTAGGCAGAAATCTGGATTTTCCAATTCTGAGATATGTCAGAGCTGGTCAGGAATGTTAGGAGAGGCAATTCCTCATGTAGGTGTGTGTGCTGATAAAAACCCTTGGTGTATATATGTTGTTACACTGCAAAAAATATACTGGTATCTCAGTGTGTGTTGTAGTGAAGGAGATGTTTTTGCTGCACCAGTATAATGCCCACTCTTTCTTTTGTATCTTGAACGTACTAAAAGTTACAACTCTGTGTGTAGTTGCAAGTTTTGCCATTGGAATATTGTGATAGCCCAATCCTAAATATAATTATTTTGAAACTTTCTCTGGGCATTGCTACAATTGTCCATTTTTGAAATAGTTTATTTTAAATATGTCTAAATAATCAGGGGGTTGCATCCTGCTCTTTGCTATAAAACATCACGCAGACAATGGAAACTGTATTCTGAAGTGTAAATGTATTGATTAGGGCATAGTGGGAAGCAAAAAAACCTTGGTTTTCTCTGGTTCCATATACAGATTTTAACCTTATATGTGTAACAAATACAGTTTTAACTTGCAGCTGTATTTCAAACTCTGTAACAGAGTTGGAACAAGACACTATATTTTGATAAGGAAAGTTTAAAACTTCCCATGTAAAAGAGTACCAATCATGCTAGTAGCTAGTAGACCTCTGGAGTGGTACAAAGACAACTTTGAAGTGATGCACATTACCTTGGCAGCAGTCAAAGTCCATTTAAAGTGTTAGTGCAGTATAAGGACCCCTACTACAAAAGAAAATCCGGCTTGCATGTGGTTAAGCTGGAGAAGCGTGCTGCAAAGTATAGATATTTTGCATCTCAAACTGATTTGCGCTGCCTGGATTAGTGTTTTGAGTCTGTGTCAGTTGCAAGCAGCCAGCCACTGCCTTCAGAGTGCACATGCTTTCACGTGCACTGTTTCTCAAAGGAGAGAAGATCCATGTTCAACAAGGCAGCCCTCCTCCCCAGCTCAGCTGAGTGCTCCACAGTTAGGGACTTGAAAACTCAGAAACCGAAGCTTGCCCATCCTGGCTTTGGGCAAACTGGCAAAGAGAGGAAATGCCACACCTGAGCATTTCTCACCGAAGTGGTTTGGCATACTTGGTTAACCTTAGTCAGTCCCTGGCAATTCAGGTATCTGAGTTACCTTTACTGCTCTGCTGTCACCCAGCAGTCCCCGATGTCCCACAAACTTACAGCAACCCTATTTTAGGCTACGGGAGAGATGGGTTTATTGGTTGTCTTCAAAAACAGCATTGGTATCAACCACTGTGTGCCTAGAAGTTGAGGTTAGGGAACAATAGGAGCTGAAATAATTCAGGAATGACAGTTCTGGTAAAATATTAAGTGGCATAAGTGTAAGAAAGCTGCTTTCAGGCTCAGAGTCAGGTCAGGGGCTGCTTGATCAGTCAAGGCTCCTGGGAGTGGGAAGTGCAGACCAGCATCTTAGGAGGGAAGTGGGCAGTAATTAAGTTTTAGTTGTCTAGGCTACCCTTAAGTTTCCTGAGTGGCCTGAGAATAGGATTTTATGTAGCCTGAAAGGGTCAGAAGAGGATAGGCTGCAGCTGCCTGAGGCGAGAGGAAGCAGTGGCTGCAGGAGGCATCTAGTTGCATCTGGCCTGATCTTAAAGCAGATCAGGAGTGCTGGGGCATTACTAGCCATGGACAATGCTGGGAGGCAGTGCTGCTGACAGCAGCTGGGGGCTTGGCCAGGAAGAGTGTTTGCTGTCTGTGTTGTTCAGGAAATAACTCCAGTTGCCTCTCTAGTGAGCCAGCCCATGGCAAATGCTGCCTTTCTTCCACTTTATTTCTTTTCCTTTCCATTTGCCTCATTTTCTGTTGGGCCTCCTTTCCTACATCAAGGCTCTTGTCTGTAGTATGGTTGAAAGATATCTTTGGACACATCATTGCAAGACCACTTAAAAGAAAGAGGTCTGGTTTCTCCCACAGCAGGACAAATGCTTAGGACAGAAGCCTGACTGGTTCCTATTGTCAGACAAAGAAAGGGCAAAGCAGGGAGAGGAAGGTGGAAGCAGATCAAAAGGCTTTCTGTGCTCCTTTGCTCCAGTTAGCATTCCTGCGGGATATCTGTCCCCACACAAACTTATGAAGAACGATGGAATCATTTAGGTTGGAAAAGACCTTTAAGATCATCAAGTCCAACCATTAACTTAGCACTCCCAAGTCCATGACTAAACCATGTCCCTAACCACCACATCTACACATCTTTTAAATACCTCCAAGGATGGTCACTCTACCACTTCCCTGGGCAGTCTGTTCCAGTTCTTGACAACTCTTTCTGTGAAGAAAGTTTTCCTAATATCCAACATAGAACTCCCCTGGTGCAAGAGGCCATTTCCTCTTGTCCTATCATTTGTTACCTGGGAGAAGAGACCAACCCCCACCTCCCTACAACCCCCTTTCAGGTGGTTGTAGAGAGCAATAAGGTCTTCTCTGAGCCTCATTTTCTCCAGAATGAATGACTCCAGTTCCCTCAGCCACTCCTCATAAGACTTGTTCTCTAGACCCCTCATCAGCTTCGTTGCCCTTCTTTGTACATGCTGCAGCTCCTCAATGTCTTTCTTGTAGTGAGGGGCCCAAAACCAGAGTGCAGCCTCACCAATGCTGAGTACAGGGGGGACAATCACTTCCCTACTCCTGCTGGTCACACCATTTCTGATACAGGCCAGGATGCTGTTGGCCTTCTTGGCCACCTGGGCACACTGCTGGCTCATATTCAGCTGACTGTGAACCAGCACTCCCCAGGTCCTTTTCCACCAGGTAGCTTTCCAGCCACTCTTCTCCAAGCCTGTAGCATTGCATGGGGTTGTTGTGACCCAAGTGAACTTGTAGAACCTCATACACCTGGCCTCAGGCCTTTGATCCACCCTGTCCAGATCCCTGTGTAGAGCCTTCCTTCCCTCAAGCAGATCAACACTCCTGCCCAAAATATATATATTAATATATATTTATTTCATGTGAAACCGTTGGGTTTTTTTTCTAATAAACCGAGGAGCTAAAGATAGATAGATAGAATAGATGTCTTAGCTGTTGATTAAAGCCTTGAAGCATCTTGACTATGAATCTCATCTCTGTGCCTATGGTTGCTCGTTCACAGAAGCAGACTTGCATGTTTGCATAAGGAACCATGCCATGGCCATATAAATTATTTTGCTCTGACTTCCTGCCGTCTCTTATAAACAAGACAGAAGGAATCTCACAGTATACAAAAAATCAGAGTGCAAGGAACTTCGTGAGTTTGGTAGACCCATAGAAAGGGGCATCAGTAACAATGCAGCATATGGAGACTCTAAAATGCTGAGATTTCTGTTTTGGGCTGGATACTTCTATTTCTTGATTTAACGAGTATTTAAAGCACATAAGAAATAGAAAGGTTAATTTTATCTTGTAAATGTTCTATGCCTTATGTCCATTGTCTTAATTTATGCTCTTTTCCCTGGAAAGGCTCGTCTTCCTGTGAAGTGGATGGCACCTGAAAGTATTTTCAATTGTGTCTACACCTTTGAGAGTGACGTCTGGTCTTATGGGATACTGCTTTGGGAGCTCTTTTCTTTAGGTAAGCTCTTTCAAGATGTGTACTTCAGGGGATTTCTCTTACACCTTGGTTTTACTGCAGATGCAGAAATTGTGTTGCTCATGTGCTCTCTCGACAGGAAGCAGCCCATATCCAGGGATGCCTGTGGACTCCAAGTTCTATAAAATGATCAAGGAGGGGTACAGGATGTTCAGCCCTGAGTGTGCACCACCCGAAATGTAAGTGAGCAACAGCACCTCTAATCACCAAATGCCAGCAGTGATGCAAAGGAAGGGAAGCTTCTATTCTTGCATTAAGGCTTATTGCACTGCCCCATTGTCTTTTTTTTAAGTTATTTTCATGTTTTAAATAATCATGTATTTTAACTAGTGGAATACATGCCTGTGTTGTTACAAACAATGAAATACACTCATGCCTTGTACCACATGATCACTGTCATGGCATCCGCTCCATGTCAATAAATTATTGACAGATCACAGAACATAATTAAACATTTTTAATTCAGATGAAGCAGCCAGTGAGATGTATCACCAGACTGTACAGCATCTGCATTTGTGCTGTGCTTCCTGACTGCCAGAGTACTGGCTACTGGTCTTCTTTATGAGCCATCCCTAATTCACTGTTTTGTAAATGGATTAGCACTTAGCAAGCTGTCAAAGAAAACTGTGTCCAGAGACTTCCTTTAGTATTGAGTCCTTTGTTGTCACAAGCACAGGCTTAGCAGCACTATTTCTACTCTTAAAAGTCATTTAAAGAAGGTAAACTGTGGGACTGGGTCACACTTTTCTTTCAAATAGTGATGAAGGCGAGATAAAAGCTCTTAAGGTTTTAGTCATGAGCAGTTCTTAATTTCAATATATTTGCAGGTATGACATAATGAAGAGTTGCTGGGATGCTGACCCTTTACAGAGACCCACGTTTAAACAAATCGTACAGCTGATAGAGCAGCAGCTTTCAGATAATGCTCCCCGGGTAAGTTATGGATCATCAGTTTTTTGAAGTCAAAGCAGTTTCAAGCAAGATGTTAGTCTAGAGCTGTGAGGACCAAAGAGCCTGAGCCCTTCATTAATTTTTCACTATTATTTATGTAGCTTTGCACTGTAAGTTTGGGTGGCAGGAATGATGCATGAGCTACTCACGTTTGCTTTGTTGTGCCATTAGACGGTAGTTGTCTAAGTCCACACCTAAAACAGGTACCAGCTGGAGAAGACTCTTTGCATGATTGATGTTTCTCACTCAAAATAGACCTGGCACAGTGATTTTGGTGTTATGAAATGCAATGGTACTGCATAAATTCATCTTATCTTAAACTATGAAACTATGAAAAATTCTATTCCAATGAGAAAAATCTCAGAAGTGAAGTATACTTAGGTTTTATTAGAAAAACTTTCTGGAAAGGATTGAGCTTCTGGTGTTCTGCCTCTTCTCACTTGCTTCCCCTAGCTCTATTTATATAACCTTAGTGTGTTGTGACAAACTGTGTTCATCACTCTTCCAACCATTCCTTAGTAAAAGGTTTTTCTGAGAGAGTAACTGGACAAAACAATACAAAGAAAAATGTGAGGCACATCAGAAACTGGGATTTTCTCTCACAATAATATTGTGTGTTACTGGAGTTTATAAAAGTAAGTTTAAAACGTCATTTAAAAATAAAGCTTCCTTCTACCTTCTGGATGTCTTGTTTGGGCGCAGAGTACGTGGCTTCCTGACAATTTGAGAAAAGAGGAAACTGAAAGCTGCTGCTGTTCAATTGCATCCTGTAGTGTATTTTTGGCAGGTGCAGGCATTGCTAAAACAAACGCAAGAATGCAACGCAGTATTAGTGAGGTTTCTGGGGGAGTGTAGTAATAACCTGAGCTGTGTTTTTTCAAACTCAGATGAAATTTGGAGAGCCATTGGAAGCTGCAGTGTTGTTAATAAATGAGATTGAGGTTCTTGAGTCTTTAAAAGAGCAGTTAAGCCCAAGAACTTCTGAAAGTCTCTTTAGATTTGCGAAGAAACACCTGAGCTGGAACCCTTCCATGGTGGTGTGTAGCATGCAGTGGGAAAAGGCTAGGAAAGGAGAGCTCTCCAAGTATGCATGAAGAGAGCAGTCTGCAGTGTATTGATACTGGTGTTTGGCTTCTGCAGGTTTATGCAAACTTCTCAAGTCCACCTTCCAGTCAAGAAAATGCTCCTGATCACTCGGTGAGGATTAACTCAGTGGGTAGCAGTGCTTCGTCCACTCAGCCTCTCCTGGTACGTGAAGATGTTTGAGTGACATCTGGAAGAAGAGGAGTCTAGACGTATTAGCTGTTTGTATTGTGCAGGGGGCGAGAGAGGGGTGACTTCAAGAATTTCTCTGACTTTTCCTCACTACTACCACTGTGTAGTTGAAATGTTGTAATACTGTCCTTTACCACACACTGTTACACATAAACTTAATCTGCTGAGCACGGTTACAGGCATCATTGCAATGTTATCTGAAGCTGTATATATTTTGCTGTATTGTGTGTAGTTGCAGTAGAGCGCCAGATCTGAAGAAAAAAAAAAAATTCAACAGAAGAAATCCCGAGAGAGGGTGTGGAACAAGATGACTGCAGATCAAACTACATCTGCAGTGATCCTTCTGTGGATTTGTACCTGGAAGACATACAGTTATTTTCTAGTTAATACTGTTTTGCTGAATTTAAGAAATAAACAAATATGAAGCTAATGGCTTTGCAAACCCCTTTCCACATCCAGCCAAGCCTGAGAAACTTTCTCAGGCAGGTACCATAGGTTGGAGGCCAGCAAGGGTGCTGTATGTACCTGGGCAAGTGAGGGGAAGGGACTGAGACCCTTCCAAAGTTGGTCTGCACAGCAGCAAACCCTCCTGGGAGCTCTGAGCTGTGAACCAGAGGAGGGGAGAAGAGAGCTCAGATCTTCATCTTTATTTTCCAACTGTGCTGTCAGCCTTGCAGACTGGTTGCAAGGTTTCCGTGGGTATGGCCCATTCCCTGCCAGGGAGAGAGCTGCCCATCACTGGGTCTTACCCCACTGTGGAGCCTGAACTACTCCTGCACTGCCCTGCCTTGGGATCCCGAGGGCTTTGGTACTTGTTTTGCTAATAGTTATGTCCAAAAGTGTTCACCAAAGATAGGTGGACCCTGGCAAGTTGGTCAAAATACAAGAGGGGGGCTGCTTCCAGTAAGCTGTGTGTCTGGAGGAGAAGCTGTTTAACGAATCATCTTATCTAAGCAAGAGCAGAGGCAAAACGTTCCTTCATAGGGGCCCTTTCTTTATCTTGTCCTACCCAGGTGAATCTTTCCCACAGGCAGGCTTGGATAGTGCTAACTGGAAAGGGCTATTTTCCTCCACCCTGAGCTGTTTCATCTTTCTGTAGAAATCCAGCGATCATAATGAAGAAGAGCCTAACTGGGAAGTGCTCAGTCTATAAATGGGATAAAATAAAGAATCCCTTCGGTCTTGTTTGGCAGAGGTGAGGCTTTAGGGCCAGTATCAGTTGAGCCCAGGGTTGTGCTCAAGTATCTTCTAACCCCTTTTCTTCCCATTGGAAACACTCCTAGTTCTTCTCTTCCTTTGTTTCTGTCCCCTAGAAATTAGAAAAGGCATTAAGAGAAGCATTTGTCAGAGGCAGAGTACTAGTTAAGTACCTATTTATTTACAATGCACTTAAGCACTCTGTAACTTACGCTTTACCAGGATTGAGTTTACATGTGATGTAAACATGTAACTAACTCCCCAAATGCAACGTAATTTTAAATACACACACTGGTAGTACATTTTGGGTTATGTTGAATACCACACTCCTTCTATGACTGTGCATTTGGTTTATTGTTACAGGAATCTGTCTTTCAGAGTTAAGTCAAAAATTAGCCATTTGCACTGAACTTACTTAGCCTGTTGCACCTTTCCAAAGTTATCCAGTTGTTTGGAGGCACTCTTGTGCATACTTGTTGTTGAGCATTTTCAGTTTAATGCTATAAAAGCTCTTCCGTAATGTGTTGGCTTTCAGAGCAACTGTAGACAAACTAGTTATTATAATTATAGATGTCTCGGTACTTTACAGACACTTAGCTGAAAGAGGTTTAGGTTTTTTTGTTCTTGAAATTTATATTTTTATAATTTGAGGATTTTTGAAACTTATTTTGCAATGGCTTGGTGTTTTGAATGGGTTTATGCATTGTTTTTGTAAATATGGAAATGTAGCAATAATGTCCTTTTGACTATTCTCAGTCCTTGAGTCTCAAAGATATTTTTTTATATATATATATGCAAAAACTATATGTATAAATATGTAAGTGTTTGAAAGTTTATGAAACACTTATAGATATGTTGCTCAGTTGTAGAATTGCAGTTCAGAATAGTTCAAATAAATCTGTAAATATGTATTAAAATGCTACCGACGTGTACTATGTTAAGATTGAATATTTTCATGTTAAGTCTTAATAAATTCTTGGGTTGAAGCAAAATCTCAGTCTCAGGCCACACAGAGGTCAAGTTTGCCATTCTGAAACATTTTTGCAAATGTGTGCCAGGAAACCTGAATGTTTATTTGTTATGAAAGTTTTTTACCTGTGAACATATGGGACAAATACTTGGAAACTTGAATGCAGCTTTATTCTGGGAAGGATTGCAACTAGAAGACTGATCCTGTAGACTGTTGATACAGCCTATATGTCATGAATAGTGTTTAAAACTGAAATATCTCTGTGTTATTAAGGTTATGGTTGCAGAGGCAGTTGGAGCCACTCAAAGGCTGCAGTTATGGTGAATATTCCTTCTTTGCACAACTGCACGTGCACGCTCTTGCGTGCTGGCCCTAGAGCTTGTGCTGGGCTGGCCAAATGCAGCACTGCAGGGGAGGCAGCTTGAGATACCCAGTGCTGCTTGGGTTGGGGGGCTCATAAAGAGAAAACGTAATGCTTCCTTTGCAGAGACGTATCCAGCATCTCAGTGGGAGACCCTGTGCTTTAAATACTCCAGGTTTGGAATCTGTGACTCACTTGCTCACACTTGTTCCTCTGCTGCATAAGGCTTTGTGTCAGCTTGGTTGGTGTGTAGCTTAATACTAGATACAGAGCATATAAGCAAAAGTTTCTAGAACTATCCTACTAAAAACCCCTACTAACTCATATGAGACGCAGCCCTCGACTGTTCAGGCCCTTAAACGTTTCTGTTCTGTCAGCAGACCTTCTTGAAGAGCTCCTCTCCTTCAGAGTTTCCTATTTAAAACAGCTCCTTTTTTTTTCTTTTTTGCTTCCACCCAGGTCTTGCCTCTGTTTATTAAAACTAATTAAGGAAATTTATTTTGTCAGGAGCCCGGAGGTGCAAGCTTTGCCACAATTGCATTGTCATCATTTTCTAATAATGCTTCAGAAGATGGCTGATTTTGAACCATTTTTTCCCCTGTCTTGTTCCCCTTCCCCCCATTCAAGCAAAGTAGACTTCATACTGACATATCCCACTATCTGAATTGGTACAATAATTTGTGAATTCTCATTTAGCATAGCCAAAGGAGCTATTTTATCTATTTATTCAGTCAGCATGTCATTGATTTTATTTTCCTGAAATGTTTCATCTTTTGAAGCAACCTAGAAGATAACATCTCTGCTTTCTGAAAAAAATCTTTCTCCTGTTTTCTTCTTACAAGGCTCACAGTGATTGCTGCCTCCATTCCTGTTCATGGTCACTTGGACCATTTCCCCCTGAACTATATTCTTGGGCCAGTTCTAAGCAATAGTTTACATGGAAAATCACATCAGGGAGGTATTTAATATGTATTTTAGCTGTCCTTCAAAGCATTATCGTACCCAGATATGAGAGAAACCAGCAACATGTTACTAGCATGGACCCTCGGGACCACTGACCATCATGGACTCAGTATCTGAAGGGAAGGTGTAAAGCAGACAGAGCCAGGCTCTTTTCAATGGTACCTAGTGACAGGTCCGCAATCAATGGGCACAGGACAAACTGAAACACAGGAGGTTCCCTCTGAACATCAAGAAACACTTATTTTTACTGTCAAGGTGACTGAGCACTGGCACAGGTTGCCCATTGAAGTGGTAGAGTTTCTATCCTTGTACATACTAAAAAAAGCATCTAGTGGCCTAGATGGTCCTGCTTGAGCAAAGAGATTGGACCAGATGTCTTCCAGAGGTGCCTTCCAACCTCAACCCTTCTGTGATTCTGCAGTCAGCAAAGGCACTTTGGGGAATCTGAACTTGATCCGGAGAAAATCCCATCCTTGTACCGATCACAATAGAATGATTCTTTCTCCGTTTTCTTTACAAGCTAGAGAAGGAAATCCTTTTAGGCTCTGTGGGAAAGAAGAAAGATCTTAGAAACACAACAGTATACATGGAGTTAGTGATCAGTATTATAGGCATCACCACCACCAGATTTTTTTGTTTCTGGTTCACCTTCACATTTGTATGCCATATAGATCTTTGAGGAAGTTGTCTATAGATGGAGACATGATGTGCCCAGCCAAGACAACAGGGAACAGACAGTCACACTGTAGACTGAAATGTTCACAGCGATCGCTGGAGAGGTTGGACAGCAGCATCCTTAATTCTTCTGCCTTGTAGGCTGAAATTCAGAGAGTGAAACATTTCCCTCTTCTGTTAATGGATTAGGAAACTTCCTACTTGTCCTGTGGAGATGCCTGAGTCTCAACAGAAGACAAGAAGCAGTTGCATAGACCTTTTAGCTCCTGGTTTAAAACTGCAGCTAAAACAAAAATAGGAAAATCTACACTGTGGTTCTTTTGTGATTTCCAGAAACTTCTGTAACTATAAATAATGGTTTCAGATGATCTTCAATTGCCATGTTTCCTGAGCACTGCTTTCTTAAAAGATTACTCTGTAACAAGTAAGTTTATGTTTGAAAATTACTTTGAGGCTCATTTCTGAAAGATTGTCCATATTTCATAAATTGATTATCGGTCACTCTTTTTGATAATAACTATTATCTGTCAGCTGCCAACCAGGCAGCAAAGATGATTTACTAACAGCGATAGCTCCATTTACTTGACTTTTCTGACCGTGCCCTGGACATCATTTTAGCTAGATTGTGACACACAGTAGAAAACAGCTGACCCTGAAGGGCCTGTTGGGCTTTGGGCCTGCTCTCCTCACTAAGCAATGTCAGCAACATCAGATAAAGATGTTTTCATGGCATATTTAATGCTATCCAACCATTAGGTTGCCATGCAGGAAGGCATAGTGTATAGCTTCCCATATAGATAAGTACACATCAGTGTGTAGTACAAGTTACCTCCGTAGTTTCTCTAGCTTCAGAAAGTGCAAAATAACCTTTGGCTTCCCCAGATGAGTGTTTTGAGAAGTACCAGCAGCAGTGGCTGGCTGCACGTCTGTGAATTATACATCTAGTGCTTTTGACTGGTCCAAGTATCATTACCAGGCAAAGGGGGCCTTGGTCTTAATGTGTGGTTGCAGGGAGATTTGGGTGGTCATCAGAAAAGAAGTTGGCTTAGTGGTGCATCTGAGCACTCAATTTTGGTGACTGAAATAACATGTGACATTTGACTTGTCTGCTCAGGGTGACAGGAGGGCTGCTGAGCAGAGCAGCCACCCTGGGTCTAGCTTCCTGGTGGGTTGGGGATGAAAGGAGTGAAAGACATTCCTCATACTTCTGGCCCATTGAATGACTTAAAAGAAAATTTTAAAAGGGCAATAGCAATCTCCCAGATGCTATTTTTGGCATTTCATCTTATGAGTTAAAATAGCAAAACAATTCAAACTCATTTGTGAGATGAAAATATTTTGTATTTTCCCCTTCAGTTACTTTTCATTCAAAAGCTGTTTGCATTTTTCTTCTTTTGTTGGGACCAAACATTAGCTAGTCATGTTGTTCCAGAAATTAGTATTCTTTGGAAATTTCTAGAGTTCTTGTGCAATACATTTTGAGTGTCAACTCACTCTGGTAGACAGGATGTTTCTGAACCAAAGCACCAAAGGAAAAACTTCTCTTTGGATTAGAAACAATAGATCAAAAATGGCGATTGCTCCACCAAAAGTGGTAAGCAGTTGCACAACCCCCTGCCCGAGGATAGCCTTGAATCCCTGCATTCCCAAGAGCAGCAGAAGCATAGTGAGCTTCTCAGGCTGGGTACCAGCACATGGCCAAGCCCGGCAGCAGTGGAGGAAGAACCATTGGCTTTATCCCTTCATAGCTCAAGCCTTCAAAGTTGTCATCACTCATCCCGGTGTTTGCCAGTGGATTTGTTTTGAGGGAGGGGGAGAAAATCCGTGGTGTAATACATTTTAACTGTTCAAGCTGAGAGAATGATGACACTAAAAGGGAGGGGAATTAAGTGTGCTTTAGAATACCTTCTCTTTTAATAGTAGAAATTAATGTTTTTAGAGCATGTTTGTCGGCATCCTTTGAACTATCTTGATGAAACTGATTAAGTAGGATAAAATCAAGGCACTTCACTACAATTAGTTACATAATTCATTTTGGAAGCTTTATTCTATTTTTTTAATCACTTCTGTCATTTTGGGGCATGGAGAAAGTACACAAATATAAACAGTACTGGTAAAAATCCCCCAAGGAAATCAATAGAATCCCTGGATTGTAGTATATTTCAAAAGTTCGTGGTTAAGCCACTCGAGATTTCAGAGGTCTGGGGCATTACTGGGGAGTGCCTGAGGCTGGTGTTGGGGAGCAGTTCATAAGCAGAGCCCTGGGCTACAGGGTGGGAGCTCCAACAGCAGCCCAGAGGGCATAGCTGAACAGCACATTTCTGCAACCACGCTGGCCATCAACTGTCAGCTCGTCAGAGGCTTCCTAGGATTTCTCAGCCTCCTCTGAATGGCAGCAGTTGTTTGAGTTTCACTTGTAAAGTTGCGGCAAAAAGAGCCAAGCTGATTTTGGCCGCTTAAGCGGGAAAACAGAACAAAATTTGAAATCATAAAAACACTATTGCAGGATCCCTCCAGCAACTGCATGTCATGCTGCACTGTCTGCGCTCTGCCGCATGGCCCCTGCAGGGATGCATCTGCAGGACCTGGGGCAGCAGGAGCACTGGGATCCCAGCATAGGGATGAGCATCCCCAGTAGCCCTGACTCTCAGCTCCCCAGCCAGCTTTTTGGGGCCACGTACTTCAAGGGTCAGAGAGAACATCTGGACTATATCTCACCAGCCCCTTGCAGAGAAGCCAGCAGCACTTGACAGGGGACAGGAATTTCTCTAGGAGTGGTAGGAGTTAATCCAGAGGATTTTCCTTCCAAGGTGGCCTCTCTTACTCTGCCAGTTAATCGCAGCAGGATGCATATTACCTGCTTCCTTACAGCCTTTGTCCTGAGGAGCTGGGAAGAAGAAGAAAAATATTATGATCTTTAATGCTTCTTTGCTTTTCTAATTTTTTTTTTTTTATTGCACATTAATGAAGTGCCTCACCATCCTCAGCTCTTGCTGTGTTTCGTATTTTTTATTTTTCTGTGAAGGCCTAGCAGTACAACATTGGGGAAGATCCAGGTTTTAGGCAAACTGCTTAAGACCTTTCTCTAGCAGTGAGGAGGCTCTGACTCCCTCCTTGTGTGTGTTTCTTAGTGTAAGGCAGCTGCAGAAAGCACCATCCCACAGGCAAACATGCTGCTGAAGCAGACAGCGTGGTTTGACGCAAGCCCCTCTGGCCTCCTCTTTAAACAGCTTTAGGAACAAATTTCCTTTTAATCATCTTTGTAAGCTATTGTTGCAATTACGTAGGATCCCCAGGCCGTGTGATGGTCATATGTGCCAATCACCACCCCAGAACTTCTCTAATCACAAGTAATAGATGATCTACCTACTTGGGATCAGACCAGTGTTGTCGGCTCTGCCCCAGGAAACGCCTGTGTGAATGACCATGTGATGGTGGACTGGTCCCGCTCCTGTCATCTATTCAAAGCAAAGAGCATTTAAAACATCAGTTCCTGAAGGGACAGAGGTGAGGGAAGGGGAAGGCTGAAGGAGAACCATGCTTGTTGTGTTTTTATTGGTAGAAAATCGTTTAGGACTAAATGCACCACACCTGCTTCCTCACACATCACCCTTAGTTCAGAGTTGGGGAGAGAAAAATGAGGGTCCTTTATAGAAGGCCAGAGTATTTTTTATTTATAGTGCAGGGCTGTTAGTAATGTAATTACAAATAATGAAGAAAATACCTGTTAACCAGTTGGAAAGTAAGAATTTCAACCCCTTAATTTACCATCTAGTATCTGGACAGCCCACTTATATTACATGAGAACTATCTTAAGCTATTTCTATTACAAGAGAAATATCTTCAGAAATAACATCACAGTATCACCAAGGATATTTTCTGGCCTGATGCCTGCAAGTCTTGTAGAGTAATACACAGCTGGTGTCACCAGCCCAGAGAGTGCGTGCATGTTCATTGTCTTTTCAAGATTTCTTCTTCTGATACTGCAAGACTTGCTGCAGCAGAGCCTAATTTTCACCCGAGCCCACTGATAAGCACAAATTAGGACTGTGGATGAGTATCAGCACACCTTGCTTGCCTGCCCAAGCCTTCTTCTCCCAACGGAAGAACAGATTTGAAGAGGCTGTAGTTTTATACTTGCGTGCGGCCAGCATGAAAGTAAAGAAGATGGCACAGAAAAACGTGGACCCCACTTGCACTGCACCATGAGATCGTTAGTCATATGACGAGCTATCTAGATTGTTTGGCACCCGAATTGTAATCTGTGGTTACATACAAGCCTAACCACAGCGATACCTGCAAATATGGTTAAAGCTGATCTACAACATATCAGCTGGAGAAGGAAACGACTCTGCTCCTTTGCACAAGGAACTTGAACAAAAACTGTTTTGTTTCTCCTCTGTGACAAAAAAAACAGCCTCTGGGGCTCAGTAGAAGTTTTAGAAAACAAGCTGGAAACAGCTTTCTTGCACTAAAGCATTATTATTCTCCGGGATGGCTCTTTCTCCACTTATAACTACTAAAGACTTTGACTATTCGATAGATGGTTATTTTAAATGAAAAAGAGTAATTTTTCTGGTGGAAGGTTAAATTTGAATTACACAGACACACATTTGTCTAGGTTCAAATTTGTATCAAAATATGGAATTGCAGAATGAATCACAATGATGGAGGAAGAAGAGGGAGGAAAGCCAAACTTTGTGACATCAGAGCTAACTCACTAGGTTGGGCTAGCTCCCTCAAGACGGGAGTTCAGTCCAGTCCACAAGGGATAGACAGCTGGTCAGCCAGACAAGCAGCCAGTACTGAGGCAACCCGTTATGCCTCCTTGTGAAAGCTAGCGTAGCTGAAGGTCATTCCCACCCAGTGAGGAGATGGGAGCAGACTTCTTGTAAACTCACATGGAAGGGGAAGCCAACACAGCAGTGATTTGCAGGAGTGAAGGAGTCTCCCGATAAGGCTGGATTGTATGAACCATACTGAGTATGGGGTCTGTGGTGTCAGGCACCAAACAAAGACTCAAAATACGGAGAGATCCAGTCTCAAAGCTTATCATCTTATGTAGACAGGTTACAGTGATCATAGGAGGGGTATCAAACTCAGAGGGAAGGGAAAAGGCTTTCCCAGCATCTGGGAGAAAATAAGGGCTCCTATGCCCTGCATGCTGCTGGCTCAGACCCTGCTGATAGCAGTCATCATCCTTCAGGGCAGTCACCATGAAGGGTCAACCAGCAAGAGCATTTGATATGATGGAATCAAGTGTACCCTGATGAAGTTTGCCGGTGATACCAAACTGAGTGGGGAATTGGACCCTTCAGAATGGAGAGCCACTCTGCAGGAAGATGTGGATAGGCTGGAAGAGTGGGCTAGCAAGAACTTTATGAAGTTCGACAAGGACAAGTGTAAGGTCTTGCGCCTGGGAAAACATAACCCAGGAGTGCAACACAGACTGGAATCTACCTGGCTGGAGAGCAGCTCTGTGGAAAGGGACTTGGAGGTCCTGGTGGACACAAACTCAATGTGAGTGAACAGTGTGCTGCAGCAGCAAAGAAAGCCGACAGGATGCTGGGTGGTAACAACAAAGGACATCACTAGCAGAGATAAAGAAGTCATTTATCCCACTCTACTCAGTGTTTGTCAGGCTGCATCTGGAATACTGTGCCCAGTTGTGGTTCCTACTATACAAAAGAGTGTGAACAGGTTGAAGAGGGTCCAGAGAAGGGCCACAAAGGTGATCAAAGGTCTGGGAAGCCTGCCATCTGAGGAAAGGCTGAGAGACTTGGATTTATTCAGCCTTGAGAAAAGAAGACTTGAGGAAGACCAATGTTGCAGTATTTAAAGGGTGGCTACAAAGAAGCTGGAGACTCCCTTTTCACAAGAAGTCACATGGGAAAAATGAGGGGTAATGGGTACAGGATACTCCTGTGGAGATTCCAATTGCACACAAGAGGAAAATTTTTCATAATGAGAGCAATCAGCCATTGGAATAATCTCCCCAGGGAAGGGGTGGATTCCCCAATATCAGACACTTCTAAGATTCAGCTGGACAGGACGATAGGCTATCATGTCTAGACTATGCTTTTCCCAAGAAAGGTTGGACCAAGTGATCCTTGAAGTCCCTTCTGAACTGCTATTCTATGATTCTATGACATTTATATGGGCAAAACCTGCTGCAGATGATCACTAGGTGCTTTAGATTCAAGAGCTGCTGCAAAGGCTCAGACTCCTTCCCTGGCTGCACCCTACTGCTCTTTGCACTGGGCTTGGCACCACATCAGTCCTGTGCTTCATGCTCATGCTTGATCTCTATAACTTATGACAGTGGCCAAAACTAATGGAAATGGGAGATTGCACATTTGGCTGCTAACTCCAGCAATCTAAAGCACGTGATATCAAAGACAGGGAAGTGTTAGAGATGGGCACCTTCTTGAGTGTTGGATCTTTGGATAATTACCTTTCTCTGCATCCTTCAAGAGCCAATGTGAATGGGAAGGAGGGACGGTCACATCATATGACATCAGGACATCTGAGACTCCAGCTGTTTCCCTGGAAAATGAATGGCAGTATTTAGCATTGTAGTTTTGGGCAACAGTCCCATCAGCTGCTTCTGGGGAGGTTGGAAACAAGTCACCCATCACGCACACCTCGAGAATAGCTGCCTCACGGCGGGGATGTGTCTTCTTAACCCAAAGCAGTGACTGATGGCTGGTACCCTGCAGCATGAGGCTGGGTATTTCTTCTAACTTTACTGCCCAATGTCACAGTGGATATTTGTGATGGGTATCTTCCACAAAATTCATTTTCTAAGAGAACGGGAGTAAGCAAAGTCTTCTTCAAAAGAAAATGAGTCAAATATTTTCCTGCTTCCCTGAGCAGTTCTGTGCAGACTTGATGCAGTTGGTAATGAGGTTCCAGGTCATTTCTTATTTTGGGTACCATCTGCTGCAGTGGGAAATAACAACCAAATGTATTTTATAAACACCATATGAATATGGTTCATTCTGTCTAATAATGTCCAAATCCTCTCTCCCAGCTAAGTATATGCTGAAGTTGAAAAGACCATTCCTGAACATCAGTGCAGCTTCAGGAAGTCTATCACTTCCAAGCAGACACACTCAATATAATTCTTTCGCAATAGATTTTAGCATTTTACCCCAAGCGTAGAAGGTGTGCTGTACAGGGCTGCTATGCCAGCCTGCTCTAAGTCTATGCATTATGACTTATGCATGTTATGCATATTATGACATGACTATGCATGACAGACTTATCATGGAGACTTTAAAAGAAGAAAAACTTCAGAATTTGCATTATTCTTCCACCTAGCCTTCATGCAGCATTTTTCATCCTGCTGTCCAGAGGCATTTTGTCATGAAAAAAGATGCGTCATTTTTTGAAAAGTCCATCAAGAGACCTCTTTTACCAACTGCCCACAGGTGCAACTTGCTAAACTAACTGATTGCCTCAGAGGATGCTCACTGTTACTAGGACGGCTTTTGCCAAAGCATCTTCTTCATTACATCCCCACCAGTGCTTTCTGGCACCCACTTGTAGCCCTTGCACATCTGCTCCCCTTCTCCTCCATGCCTGCCCTTAAAGTATGTGGGAAGAAGTATATAGAAAGCATGAAAGTAGATAGGCTAGATGTGCTGAGGGCTCAGAAGACATGGATTCTGTACTATTTTGTCTGCGCAGTCTCAACAAGCAAGCTCAAACCACATTCATACAGCTCCTGAGACAGTCTGGCACAGGCATCACCATCAGACATATGACCCTGCTGGGAGGCACCCTCCGGGGCTGAGAGCACCCAGCTTCATCACTTGAAGAAGTTGTTCTGGGGACAAGGAGACAAAGCAATCTGGGGTACTTGCACTGCTAATTTTTTCTGGAAGGAAAAAATCTTCCTGGCAAAGAAAGAGTTGTTTAACCACTGGCATCAGCATAGTAATGTACCTTCCAGTTTTGTTTTTTCTGTAACTGTAATTAATTGATTCCTTTGTAAAATTCTAGATCATGAATAATGAAATAATATATTAAATAAAAACAGGCCTGATACCGATGCCTGCACCATTCCATTAAGGGCCTTATTGAAACAGAGGTAGTCCCTATTACATTTGTTTGAAGAAGGTTTCAATTCGTGAGGCAATGCTCAGACACAACACAAGCTAGCATCTGGTCCTTTAGCAGGTAGGATTTTGTGCTGCTTGGAATGAAGAACCAGCTGAAATCAAGAGGTATCACAGCTATTGGATCCTGCTTTGTTTCCTAATCTACCTATTTGCCTGTTGTTCAGGGAACAGCAACCTATGGTTGTGACTGGATGCAGATGATTTAAGTACTTTTTTAAACCATATTTCATTATATTCCAAGATTTGAAATAAGGTAGATAATGACTGCAAAAATCAACTCAAATCAGGTAGTTAATAACTGCATAGCTTGCCTCTATTTTTTCTTTTTTTTTTTTTTTTTAAGCTTGTCTCCCAGAATTGAGAATTTGTAATGAAATCTCTCCCATGATCCCAAGGGGCCAGGCAGAGGCAGCATGAGGATGTGAGACATACATGCAGGAGCAGGGATGAGAGTGGCTCCTCCCTTCCTCCCACCCAAAATGTTCATTCTTGAGCACCAGCCTCTTCCACCTGCCACACACAGATTCTCCTTTTGATGCTCTTATCTTTAGTCTGCATGCCATGACCAGCCATGCCTTCTAGGGTGTTTCCTTCTTCTTTTCCACTCCAAGTTCCCATTTAGAAAAAGATTTTAAGTAGCCTCTCGCTAATGAGGTTGGTCACTTCTTTCTTCCATTTTTCTCTCCAATGGAACATTGTATTGTTTTCATTTCAACGTCTTATTTACAAAAAAAAATATCCTAGAACAAGGTCATTCTCCCTCTTTTAGTCTCAGACATTACTTCATCTAATTGTAACACCCTAAACGAGCATCTAGTAAGTGGGGCTGAGTACAAGAGAGCCGTTTACACTGCCAGCCACATCTGGTCACAGCTCTCTTTCCAAGCCCTGAATTGCCTCCTATCTCAGACCTGGCCATGGTGGAAATACACTTGGATAAGGAAGAAGGTAACTAGAAAATAATGTACCTGTGCCTACCCCAAAAATACAGCATTTTACCTGTTTAAAAAGGAATAGCTGGCAAAACCAAGCAGGAATTGTTAGAATTTAAAAAACCAAACAAACAGCCTGTGGTACAATCTGATTTCCAGATGGCCTCCTACTTGGGGCAACAATGCCCATAGCAGGAGGCTCAGCTTCACCAGGAGATGTACTGACCTTGCTGACCCTCAGTATGAGGGTGGATGTCCTCTCTGGGCGGGCATTGCCCACCATCAGCATGCTCTCCTTGATGCTCTCGCTGCCCAGCATCAAACCAGGGGTGGGAAAGACTGTTTTCTACTGTTGGATTTCTCACTTTTTTTTTTAGGGAAAATAATAGATTTTTCTTTTTTTTTTTTTTAAGTACTCTTTTAGTCCTAGATATGTATTTGGATTGGTCCCATTTTGGAAGTCAGGTTTTGTGTAGTCCACAACTTTCCAAATTGTTACCCAAGTAGGTTTTCAAATTTATTTAAGCCTAGCCAAGATCACAACTTCTATTTACTAACTTTTATTTATTTATTTACTTTTCTTTATTTAGTGAAATAGGCACATACTTTGAATACTTACATAAAATATTGTCATACCAGGGCAAAGAAGCAGAATCAACATTTAAAAACCAGATTTGAAAGACAGCACATCTTTCAGCATGTGTGTGTGTGCGCAAATGTGTATTCTCTGGGTACGTAATTTGTCCGTTTTGGCAGAGTGTGATGCTAATTGCAGTGTGCTGACTTCTCTGAACACGGACTTTTTGTGTGGATTTTCCCCTCCTGAGTATAAGACCATTTAGGCTGCATGTATTTTTAAAGTAAAATCAGATGCCTGTGGAAGGTTTACAGTAATTCACTTTCAATTTAGAGCTGTTTTTTGAACCAGAACAAATAGATGAGCATCTGTTACTCTGAAAATGATACAAAATGTAGTCACCAGGCAAAAAATCAAACATCTCTGAAAATTATTATTTTGGCTACATAATCAAGCAAGCAATTACTGCATTATCTACAGAGTATGATCATACATTATTAATACATTTTCAGAGAAAAAGGTTTTAGTAAATGTAGTTTTTTCTGGCTTTTATGATACTTGAGACCCAAACATAATTCTAACTGATTGAAAATACTTCACAGCTTGTCATTTCCCAGTTTAAGATGCAGTTTGGTTGAGCATGAGAGACAGTAAGGAGGGAGCAGGAAGAACATAAGGATATGGACATTTGTGTAAGTGATTACAGACATCCTTCCTATGTGTCATGCATATCCCAAGCCAGAAAGCCAATTTTCCAGTGTAAAAGGATTTAATGAATGCAAACAGCATAGTGCACTGTGCTATATACAGAACATTGTATTCACAAGTTCAGATACACAACCAGGCAGGCATTTTTCACAGAACACCAGAGTTTCATGTGATGCAGAGAGAACATTTTCAAAACTGGGAAAAAAGCCCAAGTGAGGTGTTCACTGACCTTTGGTGTTCTGGGCTGTTTTGACTTTACAGATTAATTCCCACCTCAAAAGCATCTTAAAAGGGGATTAATTTCAGCTGTCTGAAAGTTAGGCATCCTAGCCAAGCACCCCTCTCCCCACGGTCTATTTCTGCAGCTGACAGAGAGCCTGTTTCACCTGTCTTAGATGGTTACCCTGTGACAGGATGAATCACTCAAGCCTACAAAGCCAGCATTTATACCGCTGAAGCTATGGGAGGTGAATCCTTGAATCATTAACAGTTTCAGTCAGTTTGTAAATGACTTCTGGAAATGGAAATTAAGTTTCAAATTAATTTTGGGAAGTAAGTGTTACTTCAGCCCTGACATGACCTAGCTGTACTGTCTTCTTGTTGAGCTTCGTGCTGTAATCTAATGCCACCAGCTGGAAGAGACATTTGCAACCTGGCTTTGGGGCAGGATCTCTCTGGGTCCTGCTTTACTTCCTTTTCTAAAAGATGCTTGAAAGTATATCCTAAAATGTAGGCAGGAAATACTTGTGCCTTATGGACAAATAGCCTAGACTGCTTGCGGACTCATCAGTCAAGCTTACTTTACAGATAAACTTCTTTAAAAAGAAAACATGAGCAAGACTCAGTTGGGAATGATCTGCCCAAAACTCCTGCTAGTGCCAGAAAGACTACTAGAAATAAGTTAATGTAGAGTATGTGCATGTGTGTGTTTGTGTGAAAACATTGGCAGGCAGGCCTCACAATAATTAGTTACACAAAGTGTCACTAATGGGTGGCAGAAACAAATGCCATGGGATAAATTAATCCTTGGCACGAGGAGGGGTAATTAATCCTAAATGCACCCTTGTGATATAGGTAAGTATTATTATTACCCTAGTTCAAATGACAGAGAGAGGTGGTGTTTTGCCCTTGGTAATTCAGCTTTCCAGAAGACGGACTAACATAATTTATTGTGGAGGATTACGTTATGCTCTTCAGATAAGATTTCTTGTAACATCACAAAGCTATCTCGTAAAGAGATGCACAGGGTAGTTAGAGATTTTAGAAAGCTGATCCCCAGACAGAAGATTCAGCAAGCAGGTTTATGTTGGGATGAGCTGGAAAACCTTTAAATACGCAACACCTCAGTGTATGTGCTGGTAGAAATGCTTTGGTCAAGAAAACTTGCTCTTCAGCAACATAAAATTTCTGAGTGTCTTTTTCCCTCTGAGAAGTCGCACTTTTTCGTACATAAACACCAGCTCTGCTCAGTGGTTGGAGTTTTCTATAAAACGGTCCCTGCCGGGGCTATAGGGCTTTCCCTGCAGCATCTAAACCATGCTAGAGCAGGGCTTGAGCTTGTTCCCCTCCCCAATTCATTTGCTGGTAAAGACAGAGACTCTGACCATCACCTCAGTGTGCCTGATGAAAGAGTGCTGCTGTGCATTGGTAGGTCTCCCAAGCAAAGGAACATTTTAAAGTTGTGCCTTCAAAGATGTGCTATCCATAGCATGAAGAGACTTAAACCATGTACCATATGTTTAGCATATAAAGGTTCCAACACATAGCAAGTCACAGCTGGACAGACAGATTGTATGTTGAAGGAATTTCCTCCATAATGATCTGTAAAGCCCACAAGCTATCTGTATTTCCTATACGTTTTCATTCAGTGCAAATAATTTTAGACTAGAATAATCTGCTAGGACACAGAAATCTAACTTTCTTGGCTGAGAATGAAGCTTGGGAACAAACAAGATCAAACAATCTAAATTGGCTGGAATTTAAGCTTAAGTTTCTAATGCTAGGATGTTGTGGAATACATAGCCTCTCATAACAAGACAAAAACACAAACAGCTTGAATTATGGCTGCAAAATCTTTACTTGATTACATATGGAAAAAAATTAAAAATATGTTTTCTACACACAGTTCAGCTTTTAACAGATCTCAGTCAATGAGTTTGTCCCTTAAATTTTCAACTTCTTTAAATTTTTAAATTACATAAAATATATCAAACTGCTGGCTTCTTTTTTTCTGAGAACTGTTGTTTGGGACCATTTTGAAGCCCTCAGGGCCAAATAGTCTTTGAATGCTTGCTTAATTTTGAAGCTCCAGGTACAGGATACTAGTTTTTTAAACTAATGTGTATTACTAGAAAAGATCTTACCAAAAGTTAATGAAGAGTCACACCAAGAGACAGCTTATAATGTTCTCATGAGTATGTTCCCTTCTGTAGAACAGTATGATGGTCTTCACGTACAATGAAAAAAAAAAGTTTTAAATTAGTTTTCAGAAAAATCTTAGGTGCTGGAAGCATTTAGATATGTATTAAAATACATTCAAATAAAATGCCTTTTTATACACAAAAATATCCTAATAAACTAAACCTTGGTATTATGCACTTGGACAAATACCCATGCCCAAAATCAACCCCCCTTCCTGCTAGGCTCTCTTCTCTCCCCAGAAGGGCAAGGACTTAAGAGATACAAATTCAGGCTGGGGCAGATTAGAATGATAAGCAAGCATGAGGGACTATTGGAAATGCCATGTGCTGGCACCTTCCCTGTAAAATGTGGATCCCAGCAGGAGTGCCTAGGCTGGCCCTGATGTCCTATGAGAAGCAAGGCGGGTGCTGTTGCCCTGGCACCACATCACTTAAGATTTCACAGATAAAACCTGTCCCTTGAATTTCTCCTTAAATAAGCTGCAAACCAGGCTTTACATGCCATGAGAGAGTACCTGATGGAAAGTGGTGAGGCTTTCCATATCTCCAGCCAGGTTAGCACTACCAGCTGCTGCCCAGGGCCTTGCCCCAATGTTGAGAACCTGAGAAGCAAAAAGCCATCCAGCTCTGGTCTCTGTGGTCCCCTCTCTGATCTCCCTCAAATCAGGAGGAATGGAACCTCCTGAGTGCCATTTCTGTCCAAAGCTAAGCCCCCATGGTCGTGCGGGGGATGCTTTGTAGTCTGAAATATCAAAAACTCCAAAAGTGCTAGCTTTTTATCCATCAGTAAAAGCCAGGATGCAAACCACTGAAATGTTTTCAGAAACCATTGGAAGCAAAATAATTTAAAGTCATTGCTTCTTTCATGGAGGCAGTGGCTGACTCTCTGATTAAAGCTTGAGCCACACTGTGTGCTGAGGAAGGAATAAATATCTAAAAGGTCTGGTAAAGAGAATTACAAAAGATTTCAAACTGAGAATTGGGAGAAAAATAATGTAAGAACTGAACTGCCTCTTCTCAAAATTATACACTGCCATGGAGAAAAATACCGCTACACTACACTACAATGCATTTGTGTGCATACATGTGTGTGTACATAAGGAGAGAGGCAGAAGAGAAACCCCCTGACCCAGGCGGTTTCAGTTTAGCCCTGTTGCAAAATGTAGGTGGTTTATTGTATTTTTGTTTCGGTGGAAAGGAAGCAAAAGGCCTTTGCTGGGAAGGCTGTGAGGCCTGCCCGTCCCGTGAGCTGCAGATGCTCAGGAAGCTGAGGTGCTGGTGTGGCTTGTGCATAGGAAGCTCTACCCTCCCTGCGCTCCCCCCGACCCCGACCCCCAGCTCCTGGCCCCTGCTGCCACCCCAACCCCCGTTGCTTATCTAAGGTACGGCCGGCTTCCTTGTACCCTGCCTGGCGTGTGGCAACCTGCCGCTGTTTAATTGCATAACGAAGCAGTTGCTTAAGAGGATCTTAAGAAAGGATCAAATAATTAACAGCGAATAACCGCCACTGCATGTTTTGACAATCTGAACCCAGACAATAGTTACAGGGGGAAAACGCCAGCATGAGAGAATCTGTTTCCTGAAATGGTGCATTTAAATCCCATGGCACTTTTCTTCAACCAAAGACTCAGCCTTAATTAGTCCAGACCAAACCAGCTTAATCATTTTCCTATTTTAGGAGTCATTCTCAAATCTTCAGGAATGGGCTTTTATCTAATGATGGCGTATCTTTCACAGACCCAGGGAAAAACACGACTGAAATTTGGCAGGTGAGTCTGTGGGCACTCACAGGGCAGTTAGAAATCCTGGAACTGAATACATGTTGGTAATAAGAAGATACCTCATACATGGGCATTCATAAACACTTGTCCACTATGACGTTACAGCAACTTCCATTTGTTAAGCAAAAAATATTCTCATTGCAGAAAGCATTCTAGCTCCTTGAACAAGGAGCTTTAGCTCACACGGTTATTGATAATCAGCGACAACTTGCGCACAGAAGAGAAGTGCTCTTTTCTGCTGATGAAGTCCAAGTCTTTGGACGGGATGGTCAGTAGGGTCCGTTGGTAGGAACCCAGAAAGGTCCTACCTGTGAACCTAAAAGCACGTATCAGTCAAGAGCCTCCTGACATTGCAATTGCAATCTCCATAATTTTTGTCACCCAAAGCTCTGGCAGAGGACCAGCGTACATTTAGGAGCCTCCTTCAGCCTTTTAGGAATGGTGGGCAGAACTCCATAGAAAACTAACGCAGGATGCTGCCCTTGCCTCCGTATGAAGAAGAAGCCCTGTGCCAAGGTCTGGCCAGTTAGTGCTGGGAAGGATGAGTACTCCTTTCTAGGTATCCTAAGGTAGCACTCAGGCATACAAAGAAAATGTTCTGTTATTATTATCATCTATAATAAAATGGCATTAAGTCAGAACCTGCTATTAACTCTTTAGTGTCTGTAGTCAGATTCTTCCAGCATGAGTTACACTCAAATGCAAAATGCATTATGCTTTTATGGTAAAATCCTGCATCAAGAGGTTAATTAAACTGGAGAGAAGAAAATAAAGAGGCTTTTAGAATGAATTATTCAAGAGATCATTAAAAATCAGGCACACATGAGAGGCATGTTTCTTAGAAATCCTAAATGAAAACAGATATTCCTGGCTTTATGTAAGATTAAGAAAATAAATAGAAGTTATCCATGTGTTGCTACTATCTATTGTTAAACAGCAGAGTTAGCATGCACATCTTTAAGAACTGCTTTTAAAGGTGAACAACATTTTTGATGCAAAGGACTAAGGAGCGTGTGATGGACGCTCTAAGGGGACCAGTATCAGATCCCAGAAGGCTTTCTCACTCTGTGCTGACCGCTTGAGTCTCCCTTCCTCACAGACCTCCTCTTCCCTGCTTCAGATAACAGAAGTTAGGGTACAGCAAATGCAAAGAGGATCCTAGGCCTGCTGACACAAGTCACAAAGTGCCATGATCCCTGGGGCACAGCCTAGCAGAGCAGTTGTGGGGTATAGGCAGTCACCACATGCCTTTGTCTACCACTGTTCCCTTGGTTGTGCAGACCCAGATGTTTGTGCAGCCCAATGGCACTGGTTGCTCTGCGATCAAGAAAATGGAAATGTCTGGAAGCCCAGATTTTCTAGGAGGAGGCCAAGAAAGTGGTGACAGCCTCCATGCTGCCCATCCTGGGCTTGGGTCATGCAGTGTGACTGTAACAATGTGGCTATTTCCCTTTCTTCCCACTCATTTCAGTTCTCAGATCTGGTTTTGACCAAAGTTGGCCAGCTAGACTCTACACTAGCCCTTCAGTGTATGAGTCACCTCCTGAGCTGTCAGATATATGAGAACTCTCGAACACAGATGCTTTTTCTCTGAAAAGATTTTGCTTGACGGATGCTGGAGAGATCAGCAGATTCACCGAGACTGGCCCCTGTGGTATTTTCTGAACACTGAGTGCTTTATTTGTCTCCTCTTGACAAGCTATGGTGCCGCCACTGGGATTTTCAGCTGTACAACTGCCATTTTACACTTTGAAGAAACAACAAATGCCTGAATTAATTGGAACTCTTTGGGCCAGAGTCTCATAGCTAGCAAGTCTCCACAGGGGCAATGAAAAGTGAGTTTATTGTATGTATAAATTATACTTATGCCCCATTTGTGGTCTCTTTACACAATCAGAAAGATATCAAAAAGTACATGAACATTAAGCCTCCAGTCTAGGTTACATCTATTTGACTCAGGCAGGAGACAGAAGGAATTTACAGTGATAAAACATGGTGCTTATCTCTGGCTCCATGAGACCCTTTGTCTTGAGCTGTCTTGAGATGCAGTTTGCAGATCATTTTTAAAGCTGTAATAGAAGGGAAACAGGGATAATGCTATATCACTGTCCCATCCTGGAGCCACACTCTGCAACCATTCTCTCTCTATATTTAACAGAGGGTTTTAACAATACAAATTCTCGTATGCAATTTCTTTTCATTATTAACCAGCTGAAAACAATTATTTCTTTACCTTTAAAGTAATTCCCTTCTACTTCCATTTAGAAATGGCTACTATGGAGACAAAAAGGTCCTGCTTTCTCCAAGTCAGCTCACAGACTTGAAAAAAAATACTGAAAAACATTTACGTGAATTCTTCTGAACAGACTGGTTGAAGAGCAATTAAAGAACAAGACCTGGGGATCCTAAGGATGTTAGGAACTCTTATCCCAATGTGGCAGTTTGAAATGACAAATGCCTTGCAAGTTCAGGCATCTATATCAAGTCTCTACCATCATACATTCTTGTAAGGTCAGCTGCTCTCACGAGGTGTTTGCTCTCTCTTAACTGGATTAACATGAGCACTTCCTCAGCCTGGATTTGGCCAGGATAAAGACACAGAGGGATAAGTTTCTAGGGAAGCCTGAACCCACTGTCTCTGATGTGAGGTTTTAGATGTCTCTTATTTATGAAAGTATTTTGTGATATTTCACAAAGTCTATACTCCACAGAAAAATAATTACTTATTACCAGAGAAGAACCTGCTTCTCCATCAAGCCAGAGACATGATCTTTTAGTTTAGAAGAGCCTTTCTTTCTCATCATCTTTTCTGGTTTCATCCATAATTCACAAGATAAATCTTGGGTTTGAAGTCAGCTGACACACCATCCCCGCTCTTATGACCAACGCTGTCATCTAGAAGGCAGACCACTAAGTGTCAAAAAATCTTGGAAAACACACTCTTTGCTTCTGAGTGCAGACTTCTTTGCTAATGGTGGCTACACCGGCCCAGCAGCCACTGCTGCAGAGGTGGCAGGCTCCAGTCACTGCTCCATGACCAACTGCCCCGTGCAGGGTCCATCCACTACACAAGCCACCCAGGCAGCCTGAGCTGTGCCAAGGGGTGCATGGATGTGGAGGGGATTAGGGAAGATTTACAGGTGTTTTGGCGGCTAATGCCGGGGCTCCTCCCAGGTGAGCTAAGTGAAGGGGAACACAACACTGCCAAGCACTTTCCAGGCCTGCAAGTGAAAGCAGTGGGCAGGGGGAAAAGAGGACTCAGCTCCGGGTGAGCTCCCATAAAGCTGCCACCCTTCCCACAGCCCTCACTTTGCACTAACAAAGCGGTTGTTTTGCCCCACGTAGATCTGCACCTTACAGTTGCTTCTGAAAAGGAGGCTGGCTCCTCTGCCAGCCTCCCTGTGTCCTGCCTGGACTGGCACAGCCCACTCCTACATCCAGTTCTGCTGCACTTACCCTTCTGCCACCTTGCCCCACAGCTTCCCAAACGTATCCCACTTTTACACGGCTCCCCTCACAAATTCTCTGGCAGATGTGATCTGCTGATTCACAGTCACCACCTTGATCCAAGAAAGCATTTTTTTGCAGGCCACTAATAGCCAGGAAACTCACATAGGCAATTTTAGGAGCATTATTAAATCTCTGCCATCTCAGTTACTGCTAGCTTTTACGCATCTTAATCCAGAAATCTTTGCCTAGTGTGGCAGATACCTTCAGTCTGTGCAATGCTTCTGCCCTAATCCATGTGACTGTGGTCTTAAGACTCCCTGGACTAGCAAGGGCAGTGCACAGAGCACTCTGTGAAAATATGCCCTGGGATTTATTTTTTTAAGGTCACCATCATTTACATTCCCTGCTATTGTGGCTTTAAATGCAGATGTCTCACAAATGTGCAGAATTTTTTCGCTTTTCCTCCAAAAGAAAAAAGCGCAAGTGACATGACATGTGCTGTGTGCCAGGGTTTGTTTTACAGGAGAGGAGAGGGACATATGCCAGGACAAGGTGTCACCATTTAACTAACTTTCCTGAATATTCAGATGAAGCTGGTGGCATATCAGCTCCCTGCTCGCTCTTGGCATCAAGCTGTCCTGCTTAGTAGCTCCCCATACTCCGCTCTTTTGCTTCCGAGTTGTCTAAGCAAATTTGCCCCCTCAAGACAGCATGAGCCACACTCACACTGCTGGTTTTTTTGTTGTTGTTGAGATTTAAAATCTTAAGATGAGATTCTAAGAGAGTTAAAAAAGAATGCAGCTATTCTTTTTCAATGGTGTCTACTATTAGCACGATGCAGTAGTTAAGCTAAAGCTTTTATGCCTCCTCACACAACTGGCTATTGCTTTTGCCGTAGAGATGATGGAGTGTGACGGAGGAAGGGTTGAAACTCAGACCCCAAAAGAGAATTTTGTTTGTTCTTCCTTGTGGACATCAGTCTGGTTTGCAGGAAAAGTAAGATGGACTTCTCTTGCTCTTCCAAGGTGTGAGTTTCTAATGTTGGTGACTCAGTCAAGTCAGTGCAGAGCAGTGGATGGTTGATGCACTTGAACACAGTAAGAGTGCAACATAGCTGGCTCTAAGCTGTTTGCTGTGCTGCCATAGTTGCACAAACCTTGAAGCAGAAAGCTGACGTGGTTCCACAAGGGAAAGGTGTCTGCAGCCACTGAGGGGAGGATGCAGCTTCCCCTGAAACAGCCCTGCTGGAGCGGCTCCCTGTGATGCCCCAGCTGAAGGCTTTGCTGTAGCTGGGCTGCCACACCAACACAGCTGCTATCGCTGGGGATGATGGCCAGGCTCTTCTCTCTGATGGCTCAGTGATGGTGAGAGACAGCAGGAAGTGCTGGGGACTGCACAGGACAGGCTGCTCAACTTGGGATGTAGAGGACCCATCACAATGCTGAGGAACAATATGGGTTTCTTCTTTAAACTAGGACAGCAGCCCCATTTCTGGTGTGCAATGGGCTATAGAAATTAATGCTGAAAGAAAATGCTGAGAGCTCATCCAGTCTGTTCTTCTAGCCCCATGCAGGATCTGTGATTCCTAATTCATTTCTGGGAGATATTTGCTAACCTGCCCTTAAAACCCTGCAGGGTGGCATTTCCACAGCCTCCACATTAGTACTGCAGAACTTCGCTATATGGGTAGACTGTAGCTGAGGCTTGCCTCTCCCCAGACTCTCACCGATATGAATCTAGAATAATTTTGAAAGAAGTTTCACTTAGCTTCATATAATCCAGCTCTTAGAATGCCAAATGTGCTTCTTGGTGTTAAATATATATATGTAATTTCATGTTAAATGGTTCCTCCATAGTGCTTTATGGGATTTTAGGAGAGACATAAAGGTTTAATATCATTGGATATTTATAGCAATAATGAAAAAGGATGTCCAGTGCACTGTAGAGCAAAAGAGAGAAGCTTTACCTGCTCTATTCCAGTATTTATAACTAGATCAGATGTATTTGAGTCATGTGAAAGCAACTTTCTAGGCAAGATGTAGAATTTACAGAGAAATAGCACACAATCCTATCCGTAGGGTCAATATCACAATGCACATAGCACTCACCCCAGAAAATAAGTTGTTATACTTCTGGCATTTTTCACCTCTTGCATGTGTGGGTTTGCCATCTTAATAACACCATTTAAACATGGTGGGATTGTGTGCATGAAATTAAGCCATCATTCCAAAGCATAAAGGCAATTAGTATTCTTGAGAGACATCGTCTCTTTTTGGTAAGGAGAGCAAACACTTCCTCTCTTCCTCCAGACTCCCAAAACTTGTTCAGTGAAGGTAGAAGATAACATCCCTAAACTCATTGAAATTCAACAGCCTTCTAAGCTACTGAAAACAGATATTAAAAACACAGTTCTTGAACACGCCCAGTAAAAGCTTATGTTATGGGTTGTATCTGTAATTTAGAAAATAAAATCAAGTCCTCAAATTTAGGAAGAGGGGGGAAAATCACCCTAAAACATAAGTATCATGGTAATTGCTAATTATTGCATGTAGTCAGTGCAGGTGGGACTGGGAAACAGAAAATTTCACTAATAAGTGAATTCAATAATAAAGGCAGTGAAATCATACCGATGGCTTCAAAGCAGAAAATTAAGAAGACAACATCTGTGTCCTTTTTATCAGTCCAGAAATATTTTAATGCTCCCACAACACCTTTCCAAGTCCTCTTTTTTCCAGGAACAGTAGCTCCAAGAAAAGTAGTCAGAAAATTTAATCCATGTATTAGGAGATTCACAATAAAATTAACATTTTTCACATTACTTATGATGGTGGATGTCTGCACTGTAGAACACCGGAGTAAATTGTTTTTTAATAACCAGCTACTGATTACCTCTCATGTCTTATGTACCCATGTGATAGGAACATTAAAACAGCAATATCTTGCTACATTTCAACCTCACTCTCTGCTGGAGCACAGCTTGCAATCGTTGCTTTTGGAGAAGTGCTGCACAAAATTAAGCCTCTGGGCTGTTTGTTGTACACCAGCCCTCCAAAGCTGATATAATAGTTCCAAATCAGCCTGAGAGAGAGATCCAAGGGGGAGATGATGTATCTTAATAAATATTTCAATGTGTGTTTTAATTAGTATACAATTTTACAAATAACAGAAGAAATATTTTTTTAAATCTTTGAAACAGAAACCTCTGGGTAGCAAGCATGTTGTTTTCTTCATTACAATCTTCTTCTACTCCTGTTTGATGAGATCACAGATGTTAAATACAAGATATTAATACAATCTTTACATCTCTGTTCTTTAGCACAGAAATACAGACTTTTCTAGGCAGTGAGCTTCTTGGCTTCCTGACTTCCTGATCCTGTTCATGTACCTCCCTGGGGGACATACTTCTTACAGGAGTCGCACAGCAGGAACCTCCAGTGAAGGTACTGATGGGGACTTGAGAGTGTTGAATGAGCAGTAAGGCACAAGCACTTGCATTGTGATTTTGCTAGGCCAATTTAACTCATTTATGTCTTTTTGAATTCTTGAAAAGAGGAAAGAAAGTGGAGAGATGCTGTCTTGACCCAACATGTGAAGAACCACACTCAGATTCATGTGTGCCACAAGACAAGGTGAGCACCTATGCATGTAAGTGTGTGGCAGACATGCAGAAGGCTCCACTCGCAACCTCTCCACTGTTTGTGAGTCAGAAATCTGCCATAAAGGCCTGCAGAAGTGCTAAGCCCTGTCCTGAATATTTCTACAGATTTTTTTTTTTAACTTGTTGTTATTAGCTAAAAGAGCAGAAGATACATTCACAGGATGTTAGCAAGGCTCTGCTCTACTTGGGTCTGGGCCAGCAATAGTGATGGTGAATAAGCTGTGTGCTCCAGGAAAGCTACTGAGCATCTTCAATTCCTGCTTGTCCTCTTCAGAACATGCCTTACATTTGGCTATATTTATAAATCCCTGTTTTAAAAATAGCTAGTTTCCTTCCTGACTGAGACATAGTAATGACATTTATTGGCTGTCCTGCACGTTTTACATTTAGTTTCTCTAGTCACATTCTCATCAATTAAATGATTATGTATAGGGTGGCATGGTGATTACTTCCAGAGAGAGTGTGCTTGTGTTTCTGGGAACACATTTGTTCATATATCAATACATTCACTGGTGTGTGAATAATACTTACTCAGATAAATAAAAGACTTCACAAATATCTATACAAACAAACAATTGTATGAAAGTAGGTGAAAATGATGCAGGCATGGATGATTTAATCATGAGCCCTCAGGGAAAACAATTTTCTATCAATCATCCACCTTGATCCACTCAATACTTCGAGAAATGTGTAGAGGGATGCTCCTGGGGACATCAGGTGCCATGTGGTAAAACTCCATTAAGCTGCTCAGGATCACCGGAGCATGCAAATCTTGGTGCTTCCATGCAAAGCTGGAGCCATGCAGCATAGTACCAGCATCACCAGCTGTGGACCCAACGGGATCTCCTACCATGAGCTCCTGACTGTCCCATTGGGAAGCTCTATGGTTTCTCTTGGCTGGAAGACTTGCTCAGTGACAGCATGTATAAAAGTATTATTTTCTTTTTCCATACACTGCTCTCAGTCAGACATGATTATAACCACTCATCTTGATTCTTCAGTGCTGTGGCTACCGTGAGCTCTTTTACCCCCAAATAAAATATGCTCAGCATGCTCCTGTTCTTACCCAGCTGTTTTTGTTGCATTACTTCTGGGAGGGGAAAATAGTTGAGAATGAGGCTGTGCAGAATGATAGCATTGAGATCTGTAGTGAGATGTCACTTTGTCACTTCAGTTTTTATTAACTTGCAGAACAACACAAGCTTGGTGTCCCAACCCAGAGAGCTTGTAGTCAATTCAAGTTCAGCCCAGACACAAACTATGTCTAAAATTTGAGAGGAGGGAAAACAAGCTTAGCTGTTGCTTAAGTTCATGTATGTACCTTTGACATTTTAAAAAGCAAAATTATCATTGTCGAATAAAGATTCCCACTAACTTAAAATCTGGGAATATGTAGGCTCTAACCTTGGTAGAGTAGTGCAGATGTGCATCATTCCAGCCTCAGATTTCTCATTAAAAATCTGACATGTACCAAGAAATATAAGCATCTAAAATGGATATTGTTTACTTGTTTGTAGTATTTGAGGAGCAAAAGGGAATTGCAATGGATTCAGTGCAATTTGAATCAAAAAGCCAAACAAAATCTCACAGGTCTTTCAGACTGATAGCTAATCCCCGTGAAAAGGCCTGTGAAATGAAATGATAGTTTCAGGGCTAGTTCCATTTGCTACTTAACCCAAAAGCCTTGTTAATGCCTATTAAAATGAAATCCAGTGAACAGCAAGCTCTCATGTTTGTGGGCTGTCAAGTTAATTTCCATGTAGCTACGCTGTCTTCCTTGTCATTGTTGGCCAAGGGTTAATTCACCACAGGAAAAAAATGCGACAAAATACATCACTTTAATCCCTTTCTTCTGTAAAGATGAAGCAGTAGAAAAGGAAAAGTAACAACTGGGAAAATGTTAAGATCCGGAATTTTTTATGTAAACTTGTCAGCCTTTCCTGACGTCTGCAGTAATAAACACTCGACAATAAACAGTGAGGACTTTTCTTAAACCTCTATAACTAAGAACTTTGAGGGGGAAAAAAAATGTTCAAAGGCTTTTTCTGAATGCATTTGCATTTCCAGTCTTTGTTGTGTTAGCTAAGTAAAATGAAGCAGTTGCTCTTTCGCCGCTTAACCCTTTACAGGACACTCCTCAGCACCAAAGCAGAGTTCCATGGCTGAACCTGGCAGAAGTTGTAGGAAACTATGATATCCTGACTGGTAAAATCCTGGCTTTTTGGAAGCTTTGTGCCTAAATCATCCCAGACTTTGAGTCTGCATTTCATTCTCCATTTATTTCTTTCATCCGTGTAGTCTTTTTCTTCAACATACTTGTCCTTTGTGCTGAACTGAGGCTCTCCACAAACCAGCATTTCCAAAAACTCCAGGCATTCCTTATTCCCTCCATAATCCCAGAGTTGCATGTCCCAGCCATCCTCCCCCATACTGAATCCTGTCATATTCTGTATAGCCCCAGCCTCTGAGCAGTTCCTGTTTTCTGAGTCCGTGTCCTACCGAATAAAAGGCAAAGGATCTCTACACCAGCATTTGCTTTTTCTATTATTAACTGAGACAAGCTGCTAATGCTTGGGCAGCTTTGGCACCAAATAAACCAAATGAATGAATGAAACTTTCAGAGGCCCAGATGTTTTCAGAATAAGATGGGGCGTCCAGTTCACACAATTGTTCTGCCTTTTTTTTTGTTTTCCTGCACGTTTCTTTCCTGTGGAGTGTAGGATATATTAACTTGCAGCCACAGAGCACTTGAAACGCATCTACTGGATCAGCCTAGTACATCAGTGAAAGATGGCTAACAGTCTTCCTTTTCCTGTGCAGCTGTTGTTTGCAGAAAGGGATGATTTTTAAGTTGATTTATTTACCTTAGACTTTTTTTTTTCCTTCTTCTCTTAATCAGTGAACATCAGCATGCTAATTGTTACTAGTAGTGTTGAAACAATGAAGAAACCTCATTGATACAATTAGGTTTTTAATGGAAAAACATCCTTGACTTGCAGGTGGAAATCTAAGGACTTTTGTCCTCAGGAATGTTGATATCACAGGGTTCCTAGTTTTAAAAAAAAAAAAAAAAAAAGGAATGAAAGCCCATGTATTCAGTTACAAAAAAACCCCAGCAAGTCCTCAATTTGGCCTTTTCATATGAAGGACAACATTTATATATTATTTTCATGATTTTAGTAAATGCCTACCTGCTGTGAAATATTGTTCATGCTCTCTTTAGACTGCCCACTGTGCTAGAATGGAATGGTCTCCACTGACAAGGTCCCTTGGTTGCAAAAGGTGGGCTCAGGAATCCCCCGACTGTGTCTGTGAGGACACAGAAACCATCAGGATAGGTACCACTGCTGCCCCAGTCCTGAGAACCAGCTACTGCAAAGACACCACTGCCATTTCACGCCAGATAAAACTTCTTTTTTGCCTTCACAGGTTAAGAAAACTTAACTTGATACTGCATGCAAAACACCTCGCTGAAGTGCTGCCTCCATCCACAGTACAAAGTGCGGGGGCTCTTCAGGAGTGGGTCAGGCGCAGCCTCACACCCCGAATATACTGCCCCTATTTTTCCCTTCACTGATGCTTCCTTCAAAGCTCCTCTTTCCCATTCACGGTTTTGTTTCTGTCTTACTGGCAGAGGCTGCCTCTCTGTGGCAACAGCTTGTATGAAAGGTTCTGCAAAATCCCCCTGCCTGCAGCCTCTGAAATGCGCAAGGGCATAAGTAAGCTCTTGCGACAGCTTTAATGAACTTGGAACAAAACGTGGGAAAGCACCTAAGAAACTCCTCATTGTGCTTTGAGGAGCTGAGGGCTTGCACACCTCCTGGTTATTAACGGAGGAGGACCGCCCCGCATTGTGTTTGCCGCAAAGACACAGCATGCATGGGCTTCACAAGTGTGAGGAAGGATCAAGGCACACGTGGCATTGAAAGCAAACAGAAGAGAGTGAGCTGGAAGTCAGAGTTCATGCTCTGTGTGACTTTAGGGGAGAGCAGAGGAATGGCTATGGTCTATCTGCAGGGTGGAGAGTGAGGCAGGAGCACAGCTCGGTGCCCAGCCAAGCCGGCTCCAGAAATGAAGCAGCAAGAGACTTCCCTGCGGGGCAAATATTCTGCAGACTCTGACCTAAGCCCAGGCCTAGGCACCTACCCTCCCATTTTGTGTAGGACAAAAGTGAGGTGTTTTAGAGGTGCACCCCAAACCCAACTGTACATAGACTGAGGAGAAAAGTCTGGGAGATGAACTTCCATTCTGGCAATTAAAGTCCCACCAAGCTTTGCTGTGAGCACTTCAATCTTTCTTTTTTGGCTGTATTCCTGAACCTTTCTGGGGCTATAAAAGGTATAGCAAGTTTTTTGGCAGCCTGAGATCACAAAAAACATTTGTGCGCTGGAGAGGGAGGGGGCTTCCTTTCTCCTCCCACTGCAGCATATTTCACCAGCAGAAGAGCAACTAGATCAGCAAAAAGTCAACTTTTTGCTATTGCAGTAGAAACCCTCTCTGCCATCCAAAGCTTTTTTGGCTTTTAACATACCTTCAGGGATGAGTTTGACTGTAAACAGATATGAATCAGCTTTCTACTGTCTTGCATGGGGAAGTGCCCAGACATCAAGATGGAAGGGGTTCTCAAGAAACACGTCCATTCCAATATCTCAAGTTGTCAGTGCCACACCACCTCTTGCCTACTGGCCTCGGGGGCTGCCATGATGCACTATCCTGGTTTCAGCTGGGACTGAGTTAGTTTCCTTCCTAATAGCTGGCATACTGTGTTTTGGATTTAGGATGAGAACAGTGTTGATAATACACTTATGTTTCAGTTGCTGCTGAGCAGCACTTAATACTAAGTTGAGGACTTTCCAGCTTCTCATGCTGCCCAGCCAGTGAGGAGGTTGGGAGTGCACAGAGAGCTGGGAGGAGACACAGCCAGGACAGTTGACCCAAACTGGCCAGAGGGATATTCAGAGGGCTGGGTGAGAAGGCCAGTTAAACAAAACGTATCACTGCTTCTGCTTTTTAGTGCTCTTGTCTGATCATTATTGGCAGGATACAGCAAATCAAAGTGTTAGCTTCTCCCACAAGCCAGTTTTTGTAATTTGAAAAGGAAAAAAATAAATGGGAAGAGCAGTTAATTCTATGTTAATAATGAATGCCCACTGCTCTGCAGCTTATGAAAGGCAGGACTGTCTGCAGCACAGTGGGTGTGAGGACTTGGCAGGAGCTGCCAGGACCCTTTATCTGTTTTCCCCTCTTGGAAGAAGGAAAGCTGCTGGCTTTCCCTTTCCTGTTTCTTTGCTTGGAGAAATCTGTTACTTCCCCCGAGATTTACGTCCTGACTTATGTAAATCTCTGAACTGCTCTCTTTAGCATTTCACTCAAGGACATTCCTCGCTGAGAAACAAGGCTTCAGGAGCACAAGATAGCGTTACTTATTCATCTGACATTAGTAACCTGTGAGGTAGCGTTCATCAAGTAATTGCACTTGTTTGTCTGTCCTACAGTCATGCAGTGTTACTTACAATATAGGATGAGTTTCCTTAATTAAATCGCTTTATATTGTTTAAAACAACAGACTAAATATGCTAATGCTATCTGTCTAATTACACTTGTTTCTTAAAACAAAATTTGGCCAGAACTGAACATTGCTTTAGGTATACTTCTTAATGTATGTTATATGCAAAAAGAAGTGATAAATGTAAATATCTGCATTCTGTGCAGGTCACTACTAGTAGTTGTAGTTCCATGATCAGGGACAGTTTAATAAGGCTTAGATTATTCACTGTTAGGAAGTAAAAAATTCAGGAGAAGAAATGGAGGAAGAATGTTTCCAGATTCAGAATATGCACATATACATACATGCACACACACATATATATGTAACTTGTGGTCCTTGGTTGATTTAATTAACTTTCTTTTTTCTTTAAAGCAGGGCACAAATGACAAATATCTAAGAAAAAATGAAGTTCTCTTACAAAGAAGAAGCTTTGTTGTCAGCCTGTGACCACAGAGAATGTCTACTTCAAATCTCATACAAGTCCCACCATCAACAGAGACAGAAAAAGAAGGGGATTCCTGAGAAAGGGCAGCAAGGATTCCTGCTTGTGCTTGAAAGCCCTGTGAAAGGAAGGTGCAAGCAAAGTACGACTGAGCTTCAATTAGTAAGCAACTAAGAAAAGTACAGTCCTATGAAGAGAAAAATCCAGTTGTTCTTCACTGTTAATGAAGATTCTGCACATTGGTACTTAGGAACCACACAGGTGTTTTGGGAAGCACCTAGAGCTGGATGACCTGCCTGGGCTTGGGTGTGGTCAGTGAGCAGCATCTTTTTCATCCCACTTGCAGACTCACACTCCTACACTGAGGTTGCAGGTGCTGCTGCCCAAGCACTGGCTGACTTTCCCAGCTCCTGCTCACTTCCTCCCGCAGCAACAGACCAGTGGAAGCCCAGGGAGATTCCGCTGGTCCCAGCCTAACATGGGCCTCACCAGGACAGCATTATAATTCACAGCAGGCTTTGCTTCAGGGAGATGCTGATAACTTTTCAGTCACCTTGCACTAGCTCTGAAGTGAAGGCATGCCACGACACAGCTGCTGGAGACACACATTTTCTCTGTGGTTTATAAAAAATTGAACTCTGATGTTTAGGCAGATCCTTTAGTTTCTTCTTTTTAAGCCCTCTAGGACTTTTGTTGTTATCAGGCTCTCTGATTCCTATTCTTGCAAGTAAGCAGCGGAGAAACTGTCTCTTTCTGAAAATCATAGAATCATAGAATGGCTTAGGTTGGAAGGGACCCTAGAGATCATCTAATCCAACCTCCTTGCCATGGGCAGAGACGCCTCTCAACTAGACTAGTTTACTCAAGGCCTCACCCAACCTGGCCTTGAACACCTCCAGGGAGGAGGCACCCAAAACCTCTCCAGGCAATCTATTCCAGAGTCTTACCACCCTTGTACTGAAGAACTTCTTCCTAAGATCTTTGGCTAAAATTTTTGGCTTTGGCACTGTATTGGTTGCTGTTAATAGCATCTTCCTTTTTCTTCTTATAACAGTTATACCTGGTCACCTTGAGGAGGGACTAGATATCTGGACTACATTCATCTTGCCTAACATTAAGCATTGCCCACAGTGGTAGCTACCTGCATCTAAACTCGCTGCCTAGGTGCCCACTCTGCCAGAGGAGATTTTTTTCAGCTGAGATCTCATAATCCATCTGGCCAGATCTAGCCAACTACTTTAGGCAAGAGTAATATCTCCCAGTATTTCATTAACTCTGCTGACTCTAAAGGTTGCTTAGTCACCAAGCCAGAATGTAGATGTGCCTCAGAGGCACCTAAAGCCAAATAAGAGTCATCTCTTTCTTATTACTCTGCTGTATGTAACAATCACCTGCTTGCTGACCCAGACATTTTAAAATCAGAGCTTCTAATCTGCTGTATTTACTGAAGTTTATTTAAATGCTTGAGAACTGTTTGCTTAAAAATGCTGAAGGGCAGTGCTAAACTCACCAAGCAACTTAAGCTTCCAATGTAGGAGAAGCAGTAGCAGTCCCTCATGCCAGTTCCCCAGTTTTGGCAGTTCTGTGGTGCTCCTCCATTCCACTGGACACTTTTGTGTTATTCTAGATGTCTAAAACATGTTACAGTATGCAGGAAAGTTGTGAGAGACTCCTAGGGCTTGCGTTTATCTCCTTACTGCAGAGCGGCAGCGGAAAAGCTGCGAAAGAAGTTATTTTCACTGCCAGTAATTCTTTATTAATTCAGAGAGAGTCAAAGCTCTGATTACACATGCTTATTCAGGACCAGTCACTTCACTCCAGTGTACTGGGAGAAGGGCGCACCCACTACAAGGCACTGCAGTATTGCAGTAATTCTCCTGTATTAGCTGTTTACATTGTTTGAAAGACAAAATATGTTGTTTCTGATGTGCCAGGCTTTTTACTAAAAATGAGCAGTGATCAGCTACCATATCCCCTCTCCCGCTGTCCACTGCATACCCCATGGAGAACAAGGGCACAAGACAGCAGCCTGCATTGTCCAGTCATTGTTTCCTTTTAATGGGAAACAAAAAATTGCCCATCAGTCAAATCTCATATGACCTAACCAGACTTCCTTGCGTCACATGGCCACAACCCAGCCTTCAGGTGCAGAGAAAAGAGAACAATCCCCTACATCAGGGACACATCCAGAAGAACGAATTGCTGTCCTGGGTACACCAGCTCATGTCTCTGTGCAGAGATGCATAATGCTGAGAATGAATCCTGTGCCTTGGTGAGAAAAGGGGAAGAGAGCTGACTCACTGCAGCTGGTGGGTCTGTAAGGATCACAACTGGGCCGAACAGATTTTGCTTGCAAACTGAACATGATTCCTGGGAAACTCTGGCACCAACCACAGTGAGACTAGGCTCTTAGAGACTGGTAGTAACAGCAGAGAGGTCAAGCACATCCTGCTGCTTTGCAGAGGTAGGAATTTGGTACCAGGCGGTGTGAATCGTGATTATGTTACCACTGTCATCTCAATGGCTTGTTCCAGGTACCACTCACATTTTAACTGATGTATTCACTGAATAAAGAAATTTCATTCACCTCTTCATCTAACCACTGTTGCAGGAAAGAAAAATATTTACACACACTTCTTTTCAGCACATAAATTGAAGGGTTAGTCCAGCCAGCACTGGCAATAAGACTCCTTAGTGCCACCTGCCTCTATTTTATAGAGAAAAAAGGTTACCTATCAGGCCATGATACTGGTGTAGATTTTTTTTCTGATGAATTAATTCCTGTTCATGACCAAAGGTGCTAGTAATTACTGAGAAACACTATAATTTGTTCCAGCCAAAGGACCCTATTCTTTACAAGAGGGATGATGACTGGTGCTGTTCTGGTCTGAGTACAGGGCTCTTCCCTCCCAAAAAGCTGTCGTCTCATAGGGAGGAAACTGTAATTCAATACATGAAGGTAAGCTACAAACGGGAAAAAGCAGTGTGGGTTTATTGAAAGGCAGATAGTACCACACTAACCCAGTATCTTCCTTTGACAAGACAGCTGATTTTCCCAGCAGATTTGCTGTTTTGATTTCAGTGAAGCAACTGACATGATGCCATACAAAAAATATCGATTAAGAGAGGAGCTGTACCAGGACTATGACCTCCCTAGGAAGATTGCTAAGAGGGAAATGAAACACAGGCCACTGAGAGGGGAGAAGCATGAAACTACGGGGCAGTCACTAGAAGGGTTCATCAAGGATTGGTCTTTAATTAGCAGCTGCACACTCCAGCAGTGTGAGAAGTGCCATCAAGAGCTGAGGAATGAGTTTTGGTAAGATGGGAAGTAGAGAGAGATTTGGGACTGGCCAGCAATGGGTCCACCAAGGCACCTGCTGTGCCATTAGCTCCTGCACCATCCATGCTGGACAGAGCATACAGTAAACATAATCCACACTGTCAGACCACTGCAGATATTTCATATGCTGATCTTAGTACTTCTTCCACTTCCACAAAAGCTTCCAGCTTCACTGGCATGGAGGGATACTAGTGATCCAAGAGCTGATAGTGCTGCTGGCTGCAGAGGTCTCCTGGCCACTGGTTTGCCCAGTAGGTGTGTCTAGGAAGATGGAGGGGGACCTGCTCTCATCTCTTCCAAAGGCTGGGAGAGCTCAGGTGACAGCTCAGATGACACATCTGGCATTGCACCGTCACGTTATAAATACGGAGAACTCACCCTCAAAGAGGGTCCAAGGAGTTCCCATGTGTATAGGCTGTATATAATGTGCAGAAATGTAGATTTTAACATTAATAAATTACATTTCCCCTCACAACAGCAGCTGTCACAGCAGCAAGGATAGGAAAGAATAAGGGAGAAAACACATTGGTTTTGCTTATATTCTTGTAATAATCTATACACTTATTGTCCAGGCATTGCAAGCAGTTTTTCATTAGGGTTTTACAGATAACAGCCTGTGGTTTAACCTTTTTTCTGATCTTAAACTTTGCTTTCTGATCTTTTTTCAGCAACAGGTTAAGCTTAAGTGAAAAAAAAAAAAGCATCGGAGGGTATAGCAATATTGTCAGTACCTCACTCTAGCCAGAAACATCAGGAATACACCAAAAAAAGCTGTAAGGCAGAGATTTCTTTTGTCCCAATAACTCAGTGAAACTGCAGCCTCTGAGGAAAGTCCTGGAGTAAATGGATACTTTCAGGTACAAGTAGATGCTGTCAGGCAATTATTGGCATAGCCTTATACTAGCAAGGTCATTGGCACCTCTGCAGTACCTGCTTTCTCTCTTTCAGGAGTGACCTGTGGCAGCCAGACACCCCAAAGAGTGCTGAAAGAAGAAGGACTCCACTGGAGAGATCCACAAAACACCATCTTATTTTTCTCATTTTCATGTTCTGCCAACATATTCTGTCTGCAAGGTGGTTGTCTGTCTGAAAGCACATCCATTCCCATGATATAAAAATGTCCTAAAAGCTATTGTGAGCCAAAGGTTTTTAGAAACATCTTTCATTTTCAGATGAGGCAAATGAGTTTGGGTTTTTTTCCAAAATATTAATTTCCAATTAATAAAACTGTTGATTGATGGGTAGCTAATACAAAGAAAATCTTTTAAAAATCTAAGATATTTCATTTCAACAAATTATGCCTTTTGGTAGGTTAGCAGAGGAGTGCACCCACTGATTTATTTATTGTCTGTCAATTACCCGCTTAGTGCCCAGTTGGTAGGACCAAACCATACCAAGAACAGCCAACTTCATCCAATGACTTGTATCTCCATGGAGATACTAATTTGGGTCTCTTTCCTCCACCCAGCGACTGATTTCCATGGGACGTATGGGAATTGCATATCCTTGAGATTGCTAGACTTCCATTAAACGTGGATAGCAGGTTCAGAAGTTATTAGTGGGGGACAGACAGTGTGATTGCACACACTTTGTTTCTTAGGAAACCAACCTAAAAATAAACCATCTCAGTGGAAATCTGAGGTACCCACCTTCTGCCAGATTGCTTTCAAGATCCTATTGGACCTGTTATTTCCAGATGCCTCAACAGAGGCGTGGCTGATAAACGCCTCTCTTTATCTAACATGGATATTCATATGTTTAGGTAACTGTATCCCTTCTATCACCAGACCACTTAATCTCAGCGTCATGTTTGCCCCTGTTCTTGGCTGGCAGCTTGTCTGTCATTTATTTCTTCATCATTTCCAAAGTGGATCACTGAAATCTTCTCTAGCTGGAGTTGAGTATGAAAGGCATCCCTTTGAAGCTCTGTCTTGTGCAGGATAGAACTGCCTGTCTTTTGCATATCGGTTGTATTGGATAATATATACCACCACACATACAAATGAAACACAAAGAATGATAAAATGCATTGGGTTGGAAGGGACCTCAAAAGGCCATCTAGCCCAACTCCCTTACAATAAGCAGGGACATCTCTAACTAGGTCAGGTTGCTAAGACCCCCATCAAGACTCCAGGGATGGGGCCTCTACCAACTCTCTGGGCAACATGTTTCAGTACTCAACCACCCTCATATTAAAGAACTTCTTCCTAATGTCTAACCAAAATCTACCCTTTTCTAGCTTAAAACCATTACCCCTTGTCCTGTCACTACAGACCCTTGTGAACAGATCTCTCCCTGCTTTCTTATAGGCCCCTTTCAGGTACTGGAAGATCACTATAATGTCCCCCCAGAGCCTTCCCTTCTCCAGGCTGAACAATACCAGCTCTCTCAGCCTGTCTTCATAGGAGAGGTGTTCCAGCCCTCTGACCATTTTCATGGCTCTTTTCTGGACACGCTCCAACAGGTCCACATCCTTCTTGTGCTGAGGGCTCCAGAGCTAGATGCAGTACTCTAGGTGACGTCTCACCAGGGCAGAGCAGAGAGGCAGAATCACCTCTCTCGATCTGCTGGCCACACTTCTTTTGATGCAGCCCAGGATATGATTGACCTTCAATTGTGGTTAGGGAGATGCCGGGATGAAGGCTGGACCCAATAATCCTGGAGGTCCTCCCCCAACCACAATGACATCACATCACCAGTTGCCGAATGTCATGCAGTCAAACCTGGTTTTGAAATACGGAAGTTTTCTAGCTCCAGACTTCTCATTCTTTTTTAAATTTTAATTTAATTAGTTGATTAATTGACCCAGAACAGACATCTGCATAAACCCTTTCTGTTGTCTGAAACAAGTACTTTGGTCACAAAATAAAACTGTACCTACATGAGAGACTACCTGGTCTCCAGCCAGTCTCTCAAATGACGCAGTTTTATTCCACCTCTAGAACAATTAAGCCTTATCTTGTATGGAGTGAACTGAAACATTCAGTGTGCTTGAATGTAGGAAATGTGCACATGCATGTACACGTTACAGGTATCACTCCTCCTGACCCTGGTGGCCACCAGTGAGCTACCTGGAACTGCTCATAATATTTCCCACTAGACCCTACAGTCCTGTTTTTCTGAGCGCCCTGTACTCAGACCTCTCTTTGCTGTATTCTGGCTTTCCTGCAGCTCTTCAGACTGTTTCTACCCAGCCTGAGGTGGCCACCCAAGCTCAGCACCAGCTGTATCACCTGTAAGGCCCAGGCAGCCCTTGTGCTGCCCTGATGAGGCACTATCAAAGCCTTGGCTGAAGCAGCATCCAGCTCTGCCGTGGCTCTTGGATAAAGGACTAGACAAGGAGACAGCTCAGGGGAGAGCAGAAAACATGGAAAATAGGTTCCACAAACCCTGCTGGCCAGGAAAGACTGTAGGATTTACACTTGTTTTGTTCAGAGAAAAAGTAGAGAAGACACATTCACCAACAGGCAAATGTTAAAATAAAGACAGCACTGGTCAAATGTCTCTCTTTTTGCTAAAGCAGGACAAAAAGAAGTCACCTAAATTTGCAAGAAACAAACTGAACCTAGACTCGAGAGCAAAGTGCACAAGTGAAAATGAAGAACCACAGGAGAAAGGCTGGCCAAGGAGGATATGAAATTCCTACCTTTAGAATGGGGATATTTTTAGGAACAGGATAGACCAATATCTTCTAGGGCTAGCCTAGTTATAATTGATCCCTTAGGTATTGCACAGGGTTGGATAAATAAAAGGATCTTTGCTCAGCTTCATCCCTGTAGTTTTTCTATCCAAAGGAAGAAACAAACCCAGGAAGCTGGACCTACCATCATTTGTGTGTGTGTATGGGGCATCCAGTGTAGTCAGGCAGTCCTTTCATGCCTGAAGATTTCCAAAGACGGAAAAGAAAAGCAAGAAAAAAAAAAAGAATAACAAAAAGGAGCCTGTGAAACTGTGATAAAGTCTTTAAAGTATGGAATGGGGAAACGTTTGAGGAATTAAACGAAAACCAGTGATGTATGCAGGACCCCTGCCCTTCCGACACTAGATGGCTCTGCAACCCCGTGGAAAGCGTGTCTTGCTGGACATGCTTCCTTTTTCTTGGGAGAATAAAAGTAGCAAACGGACACAAAGCTGATGAGAATACTTCCAGCCTGTCTTTAATAAAGAGCAGCAGTACTGCAACTGCAGATTTTCTCTTCTAGATTAAGGAGTTTAATTACACTAAAGTATTTTGATTAAATGTGCTTCATGCTTCATAATGGCCTTTAGAATATTTTATTGAAGGTTATTGGATATATTGCATAAAAGTATACACTGTGTTGCTGTATCTACAATATAAACTTAAGCAGTTAAAATGCAAGAGAAAGTAAGTTTTAACTGGTGACTTAATATGCCACAGATAATTTGAACATCAAGTATTATCAACTTTCATTTTTTTACTTTTTTTCACATGGGATCCACTTTTCCTGCTTAGTCCTAACAGAGTTGAGGTGCACTAATGACTTGGATCTTATAACACAGTCCATTCAGTAATGGCAGAATGAAGCATTTTAGTAAGAATCACAAATGTAGTATCAGTTATGACCAGTTTTACAGAAGGACAGTGAGCAAACAGTGAGCTGGTGTGGTACAAGAACACAAGGAGAACTGGATGCGGTTTGGGTTTGAACAAATTTAATAGCCTGACTATGATATAAAATTTTAAAACAAGCAACATTTATTGACATATTCATTGTCTAAAAATTATATGCTTTTTAATTTTTTTTAGTGTTTTTACTAATATAACAGAGGTAGAAAGACATCAACTGAAATCAGAGCTTTGTAGGCTCTGTTGTAAAACAGTGCTCAGAAAACCATTAGCATGAAAGTAACTTTGTTTTAGAAGCATTCGCATTCACTTGGCACAGAGACTGCACTTCTCATCTTAGCGTGTCATATTAGCCCCTAAAAACTTTCTTGGATTTTTTTTGTCACTTTCCAGTTATCTTCCTGTATTTTTGTTGGTCTTCTGGTAAGGAACCACACCTCTATCAATCTATCCAAGCTACTGCTGCTATGGAAGGTCACCTTCCTTTTCTGCTGTTCTTCCTTTGTCACCTCACTCTAAAACTGTCACTGGCTTCCTGTCTTTTCGTGCACCATATCAAATCTCTATTTTCATATTTTCAGGGGCTTATTTTTAGAAGTTTATTAAAGATCCTAATGCAAATATTTTCCAATAACATGAATTATATGCTTGTGTGATATCCGAATTTGTTATTTACATCGTGATTTACAAATTAAAAGTTTTCTCATTGCACTCCTTAGACATCTGGTTGAGAAAGAAACATTTCTTCAGACCGTGAAGTTTAAAATATCTGATTACCATATCCAGGTAAAGCTTCTCTTAGTTTTGTGCCTATTATCTGTTGTATTCTGCAATAATCTGTTAGTTGTGGCTTAAATAAAAAGAGCTTTGATGCTGTGTATTGGAGTGAAAAAATGTGTAATACAAGTTCAGGAGCAATTTGAGTGAAGAAGAGGTTTCTGAGAGGGCAGAAGGCTCTGGAGGCTACACAAAGTTAGGCAGGACGTCAGGATGTGCAGTGGTATGAGCTATTTGCTCACATTTGTCACTCTCTATCTACCTTCCACCTCCTCCCTTTGCATTATCAGCATGGAAATCCCTACTAGTAATACCAACTAGTAAATATCCAGTGTTTTCCTCCTAAAATCACAGTTACATTCTCATATACAACACTAAGTACTTCCTTCTGGGCCAGGCAAGATTTCTATATTTCAAGATACCATATTTAGTTTTACATTTCTTGGAGTGTTTTATTCAGTTTCCTGAGCTCTCCTGTGACTGCAGTTTGGACATGACAGCATCAAGCCCCAGTCTCAATGCTGAGGAAGAAAAAGGTGAAGCAGCTGATGGAGAGTTGTTGGTCACATTAATCAGTCTTAATTTTTTTGTTTTGTGTATGTGCTAATGCTAGCGCACAGAAGCAGGATAGGATTCCACAGAACTAAGCAAACACTGTGCAAAAGGTGAAGTGAGACACAATCCCTACATCTAAAAGCTTTACACCTGCCTATTTACCTACTAGCATCATCAGATTGAAGCTAGTGCCTTTTTTTCCATGTGCTGTATGAAGCCTAACAGATAAGTTAAAGAAAAGACTCTGCTTTACTGCCTTGGGCTCAGGTGGTTCAGTACCCTAGAATACCACAGAGATTTTTGTGCACAAAAAATATTCCTGATCTGTAGCAGCCACAGAAGTTTCATATGAACTTTGAAGTTATTTTAAGGGAGAATAAGCAGAGGACCATTTTTCTCTGTGTAAAGCAGAGGTAATGGAGATCATGTACACATCCATGATCATGTTTTAGAAGGGACATCGCAGTTCGGGAGAAAGTGCAGAAGGCTGCAGTGAAAAGGCGAGAAATGGAGAAGTGAAAGGTGGTTTGATTATGGTGAATTTACTTTCACAAGGAGAAAAATCTAGGGCCCAGAGGCATAGCAAGAACTGGCAGCTGGAAGCCGAAACCATATGTATCTGATCACAGTGTTTGGTCAATGCAATTACCAGTGACAGCAGACTGCTGAGAGAGTGGTGAGTTCTCCACCTCTTGCTGACTTCACATAAGTGCTGGACCCCTCTGGGAACTGCTGAGGCAGGAGCACTCTTGGGAGAAGAAACAACCTTGCAGCAAGAGTGGAGGTGGACTTGCTGCATGACAGATCACTGCTTGCCTGGGCTGTGTTGAAGGATGCCATGGGTGAGAGGAAGCTCCCCAGCAGCACCCCAAGGCAGATGGCATGCCACATCTCACCTGCGTGAGTGTATCAGTCCTCCTGTTGGCCATACACTGAGTATCAGACTCCATGTGAATATCATTTAGCAAAACTTGAGGTTCTTATATGTGTATCAAATCATTATAATGAAGTAATCTCTAGCTCAGTAGTAGAGTCAGGCTGGTTACAAAAGAGTCATCAAAGGTGCTTGAGGCATCCTAGTCATTGCATCCTGCTGAGTAGCCATGAGTGCTAGCTGGATAGAGGTTACAGTAACGCTGCCGTATCTGTCCAAGAACCCGAGCTAGTCTGTGTGGTGGTTCCTTGGCTGTGTAGCACAACACTCCTTCCATGTGACAGAGGAGCATGCAGTCAGACGAGGACACTGTCCCATATCCTGAACTATGAACCAAACCTACATAGTCTTTACTTTTGCTGTCATGTCTGTGTCTGAAACATGGCCAAAGTATCTTAGTTTAAAATTTTCTTTTGAGTAAGTAACAGCTGTTACTTACTGATTTTCTCCCCTTTGGCTTTTTTCAAATAACAAACTCTCCAGCAGCTCTGCATTTGAGAGCTGACCCAGCTGCAGCCCCAACTGAAGGCCAAACAGCTATGACAAACCTAATTCTGTGCTGCAATTTGAGGGAAAATAAAGCACAGCAAGCTTGGCCTGAGTTAGGCTGTTCAAATAAAGTTGCATGAACTTTCACACTTTATATTGTTTGTTGTGATGTTTTTAAAATGAACCACAGATGTTTTACTTTGTTGGGGTTTTTTTCCCCCTGGTTGAGTCACCTTTTATCCAGGCTAGATCTGAGCAGCTCAAACAGGAGTCACAATGAAGACGTCTCCAGAAAAAGGGCAGTAGTTTATTTGATTTTTAGATAATCCTCTGCACATACCTAAAAAGATAATGAAATAAACATAATCTCTACTAGTGACATGGTGTAAAATGTTGGGAAGTAATGGATTGTATCCAAACTTCTTAAGTTCCCCATCACTTAAATTGAGTCAGTGAGGTTGAGTTAGGATTTAATTTTGCCCATAGTTTGCAGCCTTTCTTTAAATACTCTGTTCTTGTTACAAAATACGAGTAGAGGAGACTGAAAATTTTCTGAGACAACCTTTGATCTTAACTATATATCTTCAGCCCTGTTGAGCAAGTGAGATCCCATCAAGGAAATCAAGCTGGGCAGTTACATAAACTGTCAATGTGATGGCAAATGACCACAGACACGCTCTGAAAAATGCCAAGTGTCACAAGCATGGAGAAACTCCTTAGTTTTCCTTTTGGAAAAAAATAGTCACATGATCTCTGACAAAACAGACCTCTTTCTGGCAACAGGTTACTGCAGCATCCTTTGGGAATGATACTAACGTGCAGAAAAAAAGGCAATTCTCTGGCAAGAGTTAACCTGACTCTCAGTAATCTGCTTAGTCCTTCCTAGAAAGGAGGATGGAGATCTGGCTACAAAGTAGTAGATGTCAGCCCATTTGAAACAAAAGTTCCCATCCAAACACATCCTCAGGTTTTTTACTTCGTGCTTCATGTGTTGTTTGTTTTCAAAGAATTGTGTAATAATATGTCCAGATCCCCAGAATACATGTTATAGTTTTAACAGAGCATTGTCCTTGGAAAGTTTTCAAAGTGTTCTGTATATTTGCAGTATCTGTAGCTAGCACACTCAAAGCCAGAGTGATTCATTTCCTGTCCAGTGGCCATTTGTTGTTTCATACAATTTTTTTGGCTGCAGCTTTACAAATATAATAGAAAAAATGTTACTTGCAGATAATGAAAGTGAAGGAATTAAGAATTAATGCATACAGCAGAGAATGCCAGCCACAGGAACTTGCTTGCAAATGCCAGTGCAGAGCAGTATTTTGTATTGGGTAGAATCATAGAATCATAGAATGTTTCAGGCTGGAAGGGACCTCTAGAGGTCATCTAGTCCAACCTCCCTACACAAGTAGGGACATCTACCTAGGTCAGGTTACTCAGAGCCTCATCAAGCCTGACCTTGAATGACTCCAGGGATGGGGCCTCCACCACCTCTCTGGGCAGCCTGTTCCAGTGCTCTATGACCCTCATGTTAAAGACCTTTTTTCTAATATCCAACCTCAATCTATCTTTTCCTAGCTTATAACCATTACTCCTTGTCCTATCACTACAAACTCTTGTGAATAGACCTTTCCCTGCCTTCCTGTAGGCCCTCTTCAGGTGCTGGAAGGTCAGTATAAGGTCCCCCCAGAGCCTTCTCTTCTCCAGGCTGAACAGCCCCAGCTCCCTCAGCCTGTCTTCATAGGAGAGATGCTCCATTTCCCTGATCATTCTGGTGGCTCTCCTCTGGACATGCTCCAATACGTCCACATCTTTCTTGTGCTGGGGGCTCCAGAACTGGATGCAATACTCCAGGTGAGGTCTCCCCAGGGCAGAGTAGAGGGGCAGAATCACCTCTCTTGATCTGCTGGCCACAGTTCTCTTGATGCAGCCCAGGATGTGATTGGCCTTCTGGGCTGCCTTTGCACACTGGTAGTTCATATCCAGTTTTTCATCCACCAGCACTCCCAAGTCCCTTTCCACAGGGCTGCTCTCCAGTATGTCCTCTCCCACCCTATACTGATAATGCTGGGTATCTGTGGTCAGTGCCTACATCTTCACAGTTAGGGGGTCAGTAATTTGGAATCAACTAGAGCCAGGGATAACTTCTACAGTGTAAGTTCCTGAACAGTGAAAAGAAAAAAAGTCCATGTTATTACTTAATAATTGATATTTTAGTTCATTGTGGTTTGGAGTGAATCTGTGCTAATCATTAATGCTTTGTATATCTAGTCATTAGTGATTTCTTGTTTAAAAGTGCAGTCTTCCCAAAGATAGTTAGATGCTACACAGGTAGGGGAAGTCTGGGGAATAGAGTAATGCTTGTGACATCTGGGTCTTCCCAAGTCCAGAGTCTGTCAGTCCATAATATTAAAGTGTACCTTATTATATGTTGGATAACTTCCCTAAATTTGGTCTATTTTTACTGAAGAAAAACATAAAGAAGCAATCAAACTCTTCTAGGCAGCTAGGTTAAAGCAGCCACTAGTGGAATGGAGGCCATAGAAGGCTTTAACCAAAGCATTCACCTATGGCTCACCTCATAGATGTGTTTGTCCTAGGAAGTCATTTAGCATTGCTTGTTTGAACTGGTATGGGGAGAAAAGCAGCAGAAAGGTGAGAGGTACTAATAATAAAGATATAGGAGCAGTAGATACTGAAGTTTCATTCTGATATCTTGTGAAAAGATAACAGGACTTTGTGGTCCTCTTGAACCAAGAATGAACAAACAATAGGGGCTCTCACATGTCTTGAAATTGATCCATGATGTAAGAATTTAAAGGAGCTGTTTAGCAGAAGAGTTTCAAACAGAATCTAAAGGTTTCAAAAAAATAGCACAGAAAAGGGGTTTTGCCTGGAATGCTTTTTCAAGCATGGATAAAATCAACAAACTCTTGGAGAAATGGGAAGCCCAGTTGCAACACTCCAAGTCTGGAATAACAAGAACAGCAACCTGGCTTATATGGACTAGAAATATGGAGGCACTAGGAGAGGAAACCTCTGCCCACTGTGGCTCTTGGCAGCAGAAATGAGCTCCTATAAGGACTTAAAGAAGCAAACAAATATTTCCTGAAGGAAATCAGAAGTTTTGCAGACTTTGTACAAGTCACCCACGAGAATAAAGGATCAGATCGGTTTATTCATTATTATGACTGTTTTCCAGTCTATTTCTAACCATGGAAAAGGGGAGAGACTGTATCATCCCATTTCAGATACTGCAAAGATCACAGAGTCCCAGAATGGGCAAGACTGGCAGGGACCTTTGGAGATCATCCAATCTGCTCAGGGTAGGTTGCTTACAGTTATGTCCAGTCGGGTTTTGAATGTCTCCAAGTGTGAAGACCCCACAGCCTCTATGGGCAAACTGTTCCAGTGCTCGGTCACCCTCACAGTAAAAAGGTGTTTCCTGATGTTCGGAGGGAACTTCTTGTGTTCCAGTCTGTGTTCATTACCTTTGGTCCTGCCACTGGACACCACTGATAAAAACCTGACTCTCTCTTCTTTAGCACTTCCCATCAGGTGTGTATACACATGAGACTTTTCTCCAGGCTGAATAAAGAGTCCCAGCTCCCTCAGCCTTTCTTTATATGAAAGATGCTCCAGTTCCTTAATCATCTTCATGGCTCTTTGTGAAACTCACTCCGGTATGTCCATGTACTTTGTATACCAGGGAGCCAAGACTTGGACCAGATCTGTCTTACCAGTGATGACTAGAGGGGAAAGATCTTCCCTTCGACTTGCTGGAGACACACTTCCCAGTGCAGTTCAGGAGGCTGTAGAACTTCTTGGCTGCAAGGATACATTCTGAGCTCATGTTCAACTTGGTGTCCACCAGGACTCTCAAGGCCATCTCTGCAGAACTACTTTCCAGCACTTTGGTCCCCAGCCTGTACTGGTGTCTGGAGTTACTCTTCCCCAGGTGCAGGATTCTGCATTTCCCCTTGTTGAGCTTTATGAGATTCCTGCCAGCCCATTTCTCTGGCCTGCCCAGGTCCCTCTGCATGGCAGCACAATGATCTGGTGTACCAGCCACCCCTCCTGATCATGTAGCGCCTGCAAACGTGCTGAGTGTGTGCTCTATCCCATCACCGAGGTCACTCCTGAAGATGTTAAATCTGCTAATGTCTGTTCATTGTAATCCACTGAAAGATTAACAGAGACAGGAGTGCCCGTGAATGCTCCTGCATGAAGAGTGCATCTCCCACAATGTCACAGAACAGTCCCCTGGAAGACAGACTGAATCATCTGGATTGTGCACAGACCATCAGCATGTGGCTTGGAGACAGCCAGCAACATGACCAACCTAAGGAAGCAGCTGAGAGTGAAGACAAAGGCATGGGGGCTTAGGGTTGGAAGGGAAATGGATTACTCCTCTTGAGATGCTGAGGGGCCACCAAAGTCATATATTCATAGCGGATAAGAAAGCTACCAAGGATTTCCAGGATAACCTGGCAATGAACCAACTCACAGGCTTTCAGCTGGTCTTCAGCTTGTGGACCAAGGTCAGTGGATGGATGCCAGATGATTCCGAATGGCTCTGGAATTCACCATATCACTTACATTTTTTGTTGTAGCAGTGCACCAGAAAAGGAAGCAGGTGCTAGCAAGGAAGATGGGTGCAGATCCTTATAAGCGTAGTAACTCCAGCTCAGCATCTCACTGAGAATCAGCAGTTCTGGTATGACTCATGACAAAGCATGAAGAGCCATAAAACAATTAAATTCCATTTGTAATGGGCAACCATTCTGTTTCAAAAATAAAGAAATGGTCACAAGGCAGAAGAGGATGGAACACAAGTACAAATCACTCTCTGAAGTGGACACTGAGCAGAGGGGACAGGATCTGAGGGTATAAAAATCAGCTTTATGGTTAAGTCTGGATATGTAAAGAATAACTATAGGCTTTTCACTACTGAGCACACAATGCATAGGAATAGCAAGCTGTAGTCATAAGACAACACATGCAAGATCTGGAGACTGAGGGATTCTGGCAAAAACTGAGGCTGAAAACCAGACACCTCATTACTCAGTGAAGAATTCAAAAATCCATTTGGACAGCATTACAGCTTCTGAATTTGCAACAAAGCCAAGGAGTAGTATAATACGCTGGCAAATCCAAACACGAAGATTATTTTTTTAAAGTGGTTTGTGAGATGTTGGGTAACTTTCAGCAAAATCAGTTAACCTGCTTTCGGAAACTGTTAAGGCATCTGCTCACTGAGAAAGGCACCTTGCAAAGCAAAATCAGTGATCAAACTGCATCCTGACAACAACGTCTTGGCTGGCTTTACTGGCTGAAGATCTCATGGAGCTGAAACAAGGAATATGATTTTCTTGTAGATATTCACTATCCAACAAAGGCAAACGGCTTCATCGCTGGATTTTCCTCCTAATTTGCAGGACCACACACTCTGACCACCTGTCTATAGGAGAAGAATGTCTGCTGTACATGCAGCCATGCATATCCATATTTGTCTTTGCTCCTCTGACACTGCAGCTGCCACGGAGATTGCATAAAGCCTGAAGTCTCTCTAAACATACCCTGCTCTCTGCCTGTTGGACCAATCTGGACAAGAATTTGAAAGGGATGTTCTTGCTGTATTACGAGCATTGCTACCAGAGCAAAGCTGGGCTGTATTTACCCTGGTTTTGCTGTGTGGAAAGAAATTGTTTATCACTGATCTCAGCTGGAGTCATTTGATGGTTTATTTCTGAGTTCACTTTGCTTCCAATTCAATAAGAACTAAAAATAATAACACAGATAATCTAATTGCAGATCAGTAGATATCCTGACCACTCTCAGTCTCAGAACATGTATCCCACGTACACTAGACACACATGCATTGCACAAGCTTTCTAGCAGCAGTAGCTTTTCACCTAGAACAAGGGTGACACTTGTGAACCATAAAGCCTGTCCATGTTATCCTACTCAGCTGATATAGTGCAGAGACTTTCTTAAAATAAATAACAAATGTTGATCTCTCCCTGATTGCATACCATGGCCAGGGAGGAAAAAAAAAAAAAAAAGACAAGTTTAAACCCTTGAATTTCATATGTACTGGAGAAATCTTAGAGAAAAGAAAACAGGAAAGCATTTGTGATATTAAAAATAGATTGCTTCCTGGAAGTAAGAACCTTGATGGCCTTGTTGACTTGTTTTTTCGTGTTAAATGCTGCATCACAGAGAAGCACAGCCAGTCATCTCCTGATTTTATTTGAAATTTGTCTGATATACAAAACTTATATGGTAAATTTTATACTTTGATTTGATTCTTTGACATCTATTTTAATGCAATACATTTCTATGTAAAAGATACTGTTACAGGCTGTGATATGAAAGACTGACTTCAGAGTCCCCAGAGAAGTATCTTAACCCTAAAAATCATAAGTAAGTAGGAGCAAGACAAATAGTCTCCTGGATAATTACTGCCCCGGAAAATAAGTGTCATTCTGAAAAGCTTGGCATTTCCAGATGAATTTCCCACAAGCAATATTGCTGGAAATTGTAGAGATTTCCAAAAAGGAAAAAACATTAAGTATACCTACAGGCTACACTCCAATAAAAAACATGCTTCAGGGCTATGTGTCCACATACATGCGGCCACCTCATTTGTCATTATGATTTTACAGCATTGCACCCCAGCTGGCAGAAACTGTTGAGACCACAATAACCTCACGTTCCACTGTCTGTCAGTTTCCTAGCCAGTAAAAGGCAGGTTTACATGTGCAGTGTCTTGTCAAAGCCCTGCAAGGTAGAATGTGAGGAACAGCCCCTTGCTGGGTAATTGTGATCTCTTGGCAGAGTTTTCTTGAAGGAAAAGGACACCTGTCTTCAGGTGAGGAGGGCAGTTCTTTCTCTGCAGCTCTGAAGCTCACTTGAGATTCCAGTAGGCAAAGTTTACCTCTTGGCATCGGCTGAAGTGGAAAACCACTTCTTTGTCCTGGTAGCCCATCAGGAATCCATTACTACGGCATAGACACAACATACAAATACAATGTGAACCTGTTATAAAATGGGGCAATTAGGATTAGATGAGGATTTACATGCTAGCAGGTGAACACCCAGTGAGGAACAGTACCCAAATGCAGAGACCAGGTAGAAAAAAGTAATGCATTGCATACTCTTTCTTCTGATTTTTGCCTTCCAGAGTTCCCAAACTTACAATTGAAAAAAGAGTAACTACAGGCAAAACCTAGAGGTAGCTTTTGATTTTCATTCTCATCAACTTCATCTGTTACTCTGAAAAGGTGGTGATAGACTTTTAACATCGAGATGCCTTCAGACATAATCTTGTCTATTGATTACATCTGAAACACACTTTTTTTTGCCAAAAAAATGGTATAAATGTTATCAAAGCTCTTACAGTTTTCTACTTGGGAACGATTAAAATTAGGGATATTTTTTCTCTAAAAGAGACACGGGTTTTCTTTAAACATAAGGTTTTCTTTAAAAATGTATTTTAAAAAATCATTCTAGTATTAAACATTTCTCCTCTTTCAGTTTCTACTCAAGTCCTTTTCTCAGGTTTTTCAAGGTAATGAAAGTGAGTTTTCCTCTGGGCAGTTGTGGATTGTCCTGCTCCCAGTAAGATTCCCAGGTAGAATGCCTGCAAAGAAGCAGAAAGACATTTCTCACACAGCTTTTCCTGCAGTGCAGGTATTTTTCACCACTAAAGACAATGGTGGTTCCTAGTACACTCTAGCCTGTGAAACCCAACAGTCTGCAGATGTCACTAAAGATGCTGCAAATTTTGGTGTGTAGGAGTCTTTTCGCTCAGTCAGGGAGGTAAGTCTAGCACCAGAAGTGGCATGGACACTAGCACGGGGCTCAGCTGCCAGAACAGTCGCATGCTCAGCCTGTCATTTATAATCTCTGCACTTCATTTCCCACCTGTAAATGGGTGAAAGGATGTTTTAAAACCTTCACACAAACAGCTTCATGGGACCATGCACAAGTACACCTTCTTTCATTTTGTTTGTTTGGTTTTTTAATTTTTACTGTTCCTTCAGCTGTTGCTGGGTGTTGTTGCAGGTAAAAACTTACATCACAGCAGAAAAATGACTACAAAGATAAATCATTACATAATCTACTAAAACTCTTGCCATAGGTGTTTCTGTGTTTCAATGGCAGCTTGAAGCACATTGTGCCTTGCTGCCCTGTTGATCCCTGAAATATAGACTAAGTCCCCATGAAATTAACTGTTTATACACACCTACGTTGTGTCCTCTTGCTCTGCCGTGGATAAACATTGGCCAAAGTGGTTTATATGCTAAGGTTGTTTTCCTTCTGAAAGATGATCCCTAAAGTAACTTCAATCAAAAGATGTGCAAAGATTAATGACAATTTTCTTCTTCCAAGCATCTTTCAACAGATGCCATTCTTCAGTTATGCTCAGTTGTTCTATGAATGAATCCCTTGCTTCGTGCTATTCATTACATGTTTTTATTAGTCAAGGTTTTTTTTTCCTGTGAAAATACTACACCTCAAGATTAGGACTTTGCCAGTCATCGTATGAACAAAGTAAACACAATATTTTATTTTAAAAGCATGCAGCTTAGTTTCAGGGCAGACGAGGAGAGTGCTAAGGACATTCATATGGTGATGGTTAAATCATTTTGTCCATGTGTGAATGCTTATCCTTTAAGTCCTTGGACATGACTTGGTGTTAACACCTCATCCCTCCAAGCACATCTCATTTCACATCCCTCAGCCCCTGAGCCTTGTTCCTGCTGGTTAGGACCTAAAGCCCTGATCTAGAGCCAGCTCCATCCTAGTCATGCTTCTCAGTCAATTCGCTGCTAGCGTTATGTGGGAAAGACAGTAAAGGCAAAAGAAAGTGAGATTTCCAATTACTTGATTTAGCTGGAGGAAAGGGAGTGAGAGGGCTCTCTCTTACCCTTTTTTCTCTTCCCAAGTGGTTTGAAGAGATTGTCCTAACTATAACATTCAGCTTGGTCAATACAACAAGACAGCCTTCACTACACCGTTATTTTTGTCTCCTTTTCACTGCACTACTCCAGCCTCTCTGGGTAGTAAGACCAGGTGAGCAGGAACATATCTGCTACCCTGCCTACTTATCTTTACCTCTCCTTACTTCATCCAGAAGGTGAAGAGCATCATTTTCCCAGGCCAGTTGTCTCCATCCCTGAGCTCATGGTTAGCGACTTCTCAATCTTACTTACCAAGGAGAGAGAAGTAAATGTTCAAGCATGATTTCAAACTCCTTTATATCCCTACAAATGTGAATTGAGTAATTGAAAAACTTTTCTCATATTATGCTCCTTTATAAAATCTTGAAAACTAAATAAAAGCAAATAAAAATTACTGCTAAGAGTGAAAAAACAGAGGAACTTGACTTAGAAAAATGGAAGAAAAACCAGGCAATCAGATAAACACAAGCTAGCAGAGGCAGAAAGAGAAGAAATTACCTCTTACGGAATGAGGAACACAGAGTTGGGAACCACTTTCAATTGCTAGAGTGCCAATGGCATGCACAAAACCTAGAGCTGTTCAAACTGCCCTGCTTACAAAGGGCCAAGTTCATCATTCCCTTTAAGGATGGATTCCTGGGAGTTCAACAGCTGATGGAAAAGAAGTTCCCATTTCTTTGGAGGAATTCTTCAAACAGAGCATGTGGCACAGCTTCTGAATCAGAAGCAGAAAAAGACTTCCTGCCTCACTCTGGTGGTACATCCCTTTTATCACTCAGATGATACAGAGATCAGAATTGAAAGCAACTAGTGATAACATAGCAGATTTTCTCTCTGGAACAAAAATATGGGTGGCTTCTGTGCAAGGCAACATACAAGCTCAAGGCTTAGACAGGTGGACTCTTCGCTGGGTTAAAAACTGGCTGGAAGGCTGAGCCCAGAGAGTGGTGGTAAATGGAGTCAAATCCAGTTGGTGACTGGTCACAAGCAGTGTCCCTCAGGGCTCAGTTTTGGGACCAGTCTTGTTTAATATCTTTATCAATGACCTGGATGAGGGGATCGAACGCACCCTCGGTAAATTTGCAGATGACACGAAATTAAGCGGGAGTGTTGATCTGCTTGAGGGTAGGAAAGCTCTGCAGAGGGATTTGGACAGGTTGGAGCGATGGGCTGAGGTCAGTTGTATGAGGTTTAACAAAAGCCAAATGCCGGGTCATGCACTTTGGTCACAACAACCCCCTGCAACGCTACAGGCTTGGGGAAGAGTGGCTGGAAAGTTGCCTGGCAGAAAAGGACCTGGGGATGTTGGTCGACAGCCAGCTGAACATGAGCCAACAGTGTGCCCAGGTGGCCAAGAGGGCCAACAGCATCCTGGCCTGTATCAGAAATGGTGTGACCAGCAGGAGTAGGGAGGTGATCGTGACCCTGTACTCAGCACTCGTGAGATCACACTTTGAGTGCTGTGTCCAGTTCTGGGCAACACAGTACAAGGACATTGAGGTGCTGGAGCGGGTCCAGAGAAGGGTGACAAGGCTGGTGAGAGGTCTGGAAAACATGCCTTATGAAGAGCGACTGAGGGAACTGGTGCTCTTTAGTCTGGAGGAGACTGAGAGGAGACCTTATGGTTCTCTATAACTACCTAAAAGGAGGTTATAGCGAGGCTGATGTTGGTCTCTTGTCCCAAATTACTAATGATAGAACGAGAGGAAATGGCCTCAAGTTGCATCAGGGGAAGTTTAGATTAGATATTAGGAAGAAATTCTTTACTGAGAGAGTGGTTGGGCACTGGAACAGCCTGCCCAGGGACGTGGTGGAGTCACCATCCCTGGAGGCGTTTAAAAAATGAGCAGTTGTAGCACTTGAGGCTGTGGTCTAGTGGCTAGATAGATGTTAGGGTGAAGGTTGGACTTGATGATCCTGGTGGTCCTTTCCAACCATAATGATTCTATGATTTTATAAGTAGGATGCATTTGGGGTGATACATTTTATCATATTTTATACATTTTAGTATATGATTTATAGAATATAGATATATAGAATTTCTACCTTCCCCTTTTCAGGTAAGTCTGAAAAATAACTAAAAGTGTGTAAATATTTTCAGAAAATATTCCAAATGGTGTGAATTTGGAAATATCAGCTAGACCTTACCACAGTCATTTGATAACATAGAATTTATCCCTTTTCACAGTAGTTAAGTGTTGCAGTAGAAAATAGATGTATTTATAGTATGAATTTGTAAAAAATGTATGCAGATAATGTAACAACTGAAATAATATAATCCTATTTCAGTCTGGAGCTGTTCAAAAGCATTTTCGAGATTTTCTTAAAAGTTTCATGTCAAAATACACATAGTCCTATGAAATAGTTTGTTTTTTTTTTTTTACTAGAGAATAATTGTTCTGTGGAAAGCTTTCTGCTGAAATAGTTTCCCAGTACAACATAACACTTTGAGTCATAGAATAATTTAGGATTGGAGGGAACTCTGGGGGTCATCTAGTCCATCCTTCTGTCCCAACCAGGTCTAACTTTAAAGTTAGGTCAGATTATTCAGGGCCTTGTCTCCATTAAATTTGTAAAATGTGCAGAGTTTCTTCTCTGGGCAACCTGCTCCTGTGCTCCTGGTGAAAAGCTTTTCTTTATACCCATCTGAAATTTCCCTTGCTCTTACCTGTGACCATTGTCTCTTGTCCTTTCACACTATACCTTCAAGTAAAACCTGACTCTAACTTCTCTCTATGCCACAACAGGTAGCTGAAGACAGCAATTAGGTGCCCCTGAGCCCTTGCTTCCGCAGGATAAACCCAGCTCCCTCAGCATCTCCTCACTGTTGCCTTTTGTTCAACTCCTCATTCAGCAAGTCCCCCTTTTTCCATAAAACTGGTCCCAGCATGTGTTGCAGTGTGGGGTTACTGCACCAGGATGCAGTTCTTGACATGTCTTTTTGAACTTTGTGAGGTTCCTGTTAACCCGTGTTAGCTTATTCCTCCAGCATCTCAGGATTTTGCTTGAGATGGTCTGGAAGGGTGTGGAACAGTATGACAAGCCCCAGCGTTTTGTCCAACACATCACGCTACTTATATGTCAAATGCCCTATGACACAACCATACAGGAATGTACTTGTGAATGTATGTTCCCTGTGACTATTTTCAGGCATCCAGAAACTAGGATGTCTTCCCAAAGCCAAAGCAGAGTAATGTGCTTATCGTTAGACCAGAAGCCAGTACTGCTCAAGATGATAGTGCTGACAGATGCTTCCCTTTCCCTTACTCCTTTTTGGAATTCTGGCTTTTAAGTTTTAGGACTGATTTAAGTGCATAATTCTGTCTTTTTTCTTTTCTTTGGGTTGTTTTTGTTTATTTGTTTGTTTTAACAAGATAAATGCTACAATAACTCTTTCAGCACTATTAGCTTGATATTATGCTGGTGAAATGATGACACTTCCATTAACCTCAAGGAGCAGAATATAACTTTCTTATTATCTCTCATTTGCCATTTATTACGCTGGGAAGAAACCCACTTCACTGATATGCTACGTAATGGATGAGCAAGGAGGTTATAGAAAGGTAAGCAGTAGTAACAGCAGTTGTAATGGTAGCAATCAGAAGCCAATAAAACACATCTGATGCTGACCTCAATTAACACCAACATGCACTCACATTTTAGCAGTAATATCAAGTGTCTACTACAACATAGTTAAATCCCAGAGCTCCGTTTTCAAGGGATGCTGGTGACAGTTTTGTTTTCAAAACAAACAATTAGAGGCCACAAATCAGGATACCAAGTTGAAACATGGTCTCCCGAGGAACTCAGGATCCTGAGCTTGAGCTCTCAGATAAACACAGTGCTGCTACAGAGAGAGTCATGTTGCTTTTCTCATTCCAGATGATAAACAGGTGTAACCTGCAATTTTAAAATCCTGCCAGGAGTGGAGCAAACATCTGCAGCTGGGATGACACAGGCCCTCTTCCAGTTTATAAAGGCAGATAATATAAAATACTCACTGAGTAGCAGGCTTAACCTTTGAGGTTAGAAAGTTCAGACCAATTTGTTGAGAAAAGCTGAAGGCTTATATTAACAAGTTTCAGGAAGGGTCTGGGCAAAGAGAGGGGTCTGAACTAACAGTGATATAGAAACTCCTACAATCAAGAAAAATATCAATGGTGGGTAACCCAGGCTGCACAACATCAGTATTTTTGTTCCTTTTTGAAGGAATGTTTTGGAAGTAAAATTTCTGTTCCCCCCGTGGGTGAACACTTTGGTCATGTTGGGGCACTGACATGGAGTATGCAGGCTGGGGTCCCTTCAAATGACACCAAACAGAAAGGTGAGATCTAGAAACACAACTGACACGTCCCAGCCACCACTGGGCATTCAGACTATGAGACCAGACTAGAAATAGTTCAAAGCAGCCTTCTCTACCCCCACACAATGTGGACACTGAGTCCTTGGCACCAACTGATTCACTCCACTGAGCTGCTCTCATGTTAATGCAGAGATAGCCCTATAGACAATTTCTGTCAGTCAACACAACCAAGAGTACTTACTCGCATTAAATTACCCATGTACAATAAAGCCAAGACATATTCTCCGGGATGATGAAAGACTCACCCACTCTCTGACAGATTAAATTTGAGCCTGCATCTTTTTTATGCCTAACCGGCATTTGCCCAAGAGGGTATCCTCCACACAGCAGCATTTCAGCTAGAGTACCTGTCCTCCCAGGACGATATCGCACGCGACTGGAAAAAGACTCTCAGAAATATCCTGGGACCCAATCAATCCAAAACATGCCTCTTCTATGGATCTCATCTGTACATGGGAGCCTCAGTGTTCCTGAGGATCCAGGTGCTTGTTCTGAGCTTTCCAAGGATCTAAATATAAAATTCCACATACTGGTCTCCTCCCAGTACCTGAAAGGCTGTAGGGTCTATGTAATGGTATAATGTATGTAAGGATGTAATGGTGGCCTCTGGCTGGGCTGGCTGCTGCTTGCTGCACTAACAACAGCAGAAAGCTCAAGAAACAGTGCGGAGTCCAACCTTTCAGTGCAACCAATCCAAGCATGAATCATTGTTACTACAAGTGAAAAATGAATAATCCAGAAGCAATTTTTACAGTCATCTAGGGATGGAAAGAGCAGTTCTGTCCTGAGCTGCTACCCAAATCATTCAGAAAGTACACACATTTACAGCTAGGTTATAAACGACCATAGGCCTTCATTATGGTATCTCACTCGCTTCGCAGTTGTTCCTGCTGTAGACCAAGGCATTTTTCCTCTGTTACAGACTGAGACATCTAATTCTTTTCCAGGTTTTAGTATTGACTCCTTTCTAAGTGAAAATGTTGACTCCTTTGAGTCAATATATCACTCGGACAGTCAGGTATCATCTATAGTTTGGTCATTTAACCTTGTGGTTTGACATGTACATATTACCACAGCTAGAGGCTTTATTTTTCCATCTGGTATCATTTAGATATATTGAATAGAAAATGTACGAGATTGGACCCCTGTGGTAGCCCCTAGAGGAGCTTGTAAGGATGAGGACCAACTACCTCTAAATAATTTCTCAACTTTCTGTGGTGAAAGGATTAAAGTGACTCTGGTTCCTCCAGAAATTATAACCACAGTCTGCTGAGATGAATGTCAAAAGCAGTAGACTTATTTAAAAGATTCTTCATAGACAATGTCTTCAGCTAGTGTCAGGAAGATGGATTTTATGAAATACCAAGGGACAATTTCACAACCTCAATTATGTTTAATAGAGATGAGTATTTCAGTGTTACCCATACCACTAGATGAGGTGAAAACATGTAAAAAAATCCTTTGGTTAAAATGTGGAGCCACTACAGATTTACACCATTGTGAAGGTTTGGCAGTGGATTCATTCTTAATTTGAAGGAACAGATGATGAGATCAACCTTTGCTTTAGTTTGACTTCTCTGATGATAAAGAAAGCTATACTTACCTACTGTCATAAAGAAAATCCTTTTGTGTGTGTTTTTCCAATTCTAGCATCCTATTTAGCAGTTTCTCAGTACTGTTACTGCTATTGAAGGTTGCTAATACTAACAACCAATATATAGAGAACCTAAATGTTTGTTAAATGAAAGATGGCTACATCAAGAGCCAGATAGGCTGCATCTGAAGGTGCTGGGGGAACTGGCTACTGTCATTACAAGATCCCCCTCTATCATCTTTGAAAAGTAATGGAAATTGAGAGAGTCCTCTCTCTAATGACTGCAGAAAAGCAAATGTTATGTGCATCTTCAAAAAAGGCCACGAGGACAATCCAGGGAACTGCAGACTAGTTGATCTCACTTTGATCCCTGGGAAAATATTGAAGCATGTCCTCTTGGAAGATATTTCTGGGCACATAAGGGAATGAAGGTTACTGGGAACAGTTCGTATGGATTTACCAATGGTAAGTCATGCCCTACCAACTTGATTTTCTTCTGAGATAAAATAACTGACTTTGTGGGTGAAGGGAAAGCAGTGGATGTCATTTACCTTGACTTCAGTGAAGCTTTTGGGACTGTTGCTCACAATGTTTTGTATCCAAAGTTAGGACATTGTGGTCTGGATGGGTAGATAATTAGATGGCTAAAAATCAGGCTTAGAGGATTGTAGTGGGTCTGGCTGAGCTGGGTCTGTTTTGTGCTGGGAGCTAGAAGGGTACTGGATTAATCCACTACAAGGATTAATCATCCACCTAGAGGCTGGCAACTAGTGAGGTACAGCAGGGTTCTATCTTGGAATCTCTTGTGCATCTTGATCAATGGACCAAAGAAGGTGGTGAAATGCACTTTCATCTGATCTCAAAGCTGGCCCTACTTCAGCAGGAGGCTGGACTAGAGACCTTCTGTAGTCCCTTCCAACCTGAGCTACCCCACAATCCTGTGAGAAGGCATTAAATGAAGCTCGTGCTGTTCTTTCAGTGAATGTTAACATGTGACATGCAGTATGCCTCAGCATTCTTCACACTTCATCCCACTGCCTGCTGCAGGCAGTTTCCCTTTCTCTTTTTCCATGCCACAGGTTTGTTAATCACAGAAAACCATGATGGGTCAAATGGCTCCATTGCTTACAGCTCACACACTGAAGCTGAGATTTAGTTTTCTCTCTGTTCTTACTCAGGCAATGAATTTCAGTGCTCAGCTCTCACTTCATGGATTCCAACTATCAATATGGTTTCAAATCAGTACAAGGTTTTCCACTCAAAGAGTTAAAAATAGGAGAAATATTCCAACACTAATGAGTCAAATGCTAGAACTGAAAAAGGGCTGCTGTGTGTCCTGAAATAGACTGGAGAGGATCAGCGTTGTAACCAAGTTTCCGTGTGAACCTCTGACTTTTATAAATACCAGAGACTCTTTCCTTTCAGGTCCCGAGTTTACCTTCCTCATCTGGCTTGTTGCTTCCTTTAGCTGCGATGGGAGGGGACTGCTGTTTTGTAGGGACAAGCCTGGGTTATTGTTGTCTAATTTGCCTTGTTGTTTTTTTCCACGGATACTGTCCCATGGGCTTCAGAAACTGTGAGACCAGCAAAAGGAGATTTTCTATGCACAGTTGGTGAGATCTTGTAGAAAGAGCAAGAAGTAAAATCTTGGCTAGATTAGAATCAAAGGTGGAACACTTCTGCATTTCAATGAGGACAGAGTTTCACCCAGTTCCTTTTGCAGGATGATGTTCCTCACAGGGAGAAGGTTTGTACAAGTACAAAAATCCAGTGAACTTCAGAGAAAGCTCTGAAGTTTTCCCTGGAGTCACAAAAATAAGTATCCAATGGTTGTGGCATATTATGTATGGCATTTAACTTTTTGCACAACATCACTCTGATGGTTCTTGCAGACCCTGGGCAGGAAATCACTCTAATGTAATCACACTGCCTGCCTGTCCTCCCTTCCTTCCCACTGCAGTAACTTTTTAATCCACTGCAGTAACTTTTTAATCCACTGACAATTTTCATCCACTCATCTTCCATTTTATTATTTTTTTATATACTCCAGTGCTGGGGAAAGGCTTCAAATGGAGTTTGTGACTGATTAGGCACTAAGAAACCTAAACACAAGAGCGGGACCTGCAGCCAGTTCAGCTTTACTGGTTCCAGGCTCAGAGGACAGACCTGCCTGCTTTCCCTTTTTATTCCAATCTCAGGTAATAGTAACATATTCTTCCTCTAACAAGCTTTATTTTAAAATGCCCTTATCTGCAGAGGGCTGAGTTGAGAGAAATCCAGCTGTAACTTGAGTTTTCCCTACTGCTTTCCTAGCAGAACAGTAAACATTTGTTCCAGGGTCTGATTAGCTCCTGCTTTGACAATGCCAATCATAGCCTTACTTGCATCTCCATCTATCCACAGCGATAATTAAGGAAAGCTACACCAAGTTTATACAGCCTTGCTCTAAAGATAACAGAGAGGATGACTGAAATGTTAAGGTGTCAGTGTGCATGGGAAGCAAGGCAGTAAGCAAGAAAAAAACTACTTGAATACTTAAGGGCTAATCTTAAACTTTTCAGGTACAGTCTTTTTAAAGGGGAAGCAAAGTAAGTTGTTTCTGAAATTTCCCAGGGCCTCACCCCAGATTTACAGCAATATTTGCAGAAGATGCTTGTTTAGAAGCTCACTTCATATCTCTCACATGGGAGAAGGCTTAAAGTGAGGCAGTGGCTTGCTGGAAAAACACATGGATAGCAAGGAATAAACTGAAACAGGAAGGTGGATTTTGCAGAGTGCAGCTTTATCAGGCTGTCCACTCAGTTTCTTCAGCCTTATGGGGAAGGCTTGGAGGAAGTCAGACAGGTTAACTGCTGTGTTACAGTCCTGTGAAGGTCTCTTACCCATATATATGCAGCTTGCACAATCCCTGGATGCAAATCTCTCACCTCTGTGCTGTGCACGGACTGCCAAAGCCGTAGTAATGCTGCTAGGTATTTGGTGCTCAGTTGCACCAAGTACCAAGCTTCAAACCTGATGAGTCTTTTCTACTCAGGCTCATACTCGGGTCAGTTCTTTGTCAGCAGAGAAGCTGTGAATGTGTGAATCCCAGCAGCTTTAGGACTGAGCTTACTACATTTTCTTGCTGGGAATTTTCTCAAGGCCAGAATATCTGAGTTTCTCTTAAAGGTTAATTAACCTCTTAAAGGTTAATAAGGCAAGGCAACATCCAAAGACACCAAAGTAAACAATGTTTACATCTCATAGACTTTCAGCCATTGTTTAGCACTTCCATGCTTTAGTCTCCAGGACATTTTTCCTTATAAAATTACTAACTAACACGCTTCTCAATGATGTCAATGAGTTTTCCCTCTCTGCGCATTACTGACCACAGTGTTCAGTGAACTTTGAGCTAGAAGCATGGAGTGGTAAGAAAAATGGGATTTAGTTTTTGCTTTATTAATTACCACCTTACATTCACCTTATGTTTTTCTCTGTCTTTAGAAAAAAAAAATAAAATAAACAGGTTGACTTCTTTACCAAGATTGTGTGGAAATACAGGATATATATATTTAGCACTAGTTAATCTGTTGAGAATGAGAAGGAAACCCATCAGTTCCTGAGGCTGTAGTAGATTTCCTCTGCACAACTTGTCAGCAGCCTGCTGGAGCTGAGGATATTCTGATTGTGTACCTGAAATGCCGGGAATGTGCTGTTTGTTTGCAGCCAAAAGGCTGAAAATCAGGCCCTCTCACCATGTCACCCTGACATGAAGTATAAACTGTGCAGCTGGTACACGGTGGCACTGAAGCATCACTGAAATCAGATGGCAGGCTGCAGGTTCCAGATACGATATCTGATCTACTGCCCCTTCATTCTCTCTTTGGAGACATACTGATTTTCCAAGGGCTCAGGACCACTTAAAGCAATCTTAGCAGAATTCCCCTTACTAACCTCCACACTGCTCTGTGCAGAGCAGTTTAAGTGCGTGTTGAAAAACACACATCACCTTTTATGTACAGCCTGAAAACTGTAACACTTGCTGAGAAATAATAAGTCAAGACAATGTTCTAGTTAACTGCAAGAGCTTACAAGTTAACTCATAAAAACTTCAGGGGTCATACCACCATACACCAAAGCACCCTTCTAGGAGCTTTGGCAGTCAAAATTGGAAGAATAAAAGAGCAGGATAAGTACATAGAAAACTTCTCCCTAACATCCTATCTCTAGTTTCCTGTGATTTGCAGTTCAAGATTTCTTGAACATGTGATGTCATCTTTATATTGGGTACCTCTTCTTATTCCATTAATTTGCTCCACAGTTTTCTGAACTGATGTAAATATTAGCAGCCTGTGGAAAAGAATTTCACAGGTTCACTGAGCACAGATGAAAACTATATTCTTGGATTTGTTTTGAACTTGTCCCCTGTTATTCTCAACTGTAGCAATTCCCAGTTCTTGTGCTGGAGGAGAAACTGAGAAGTGATGTGAAGAGCTAGCAAAGTATTATTGCTCTTCTCTGTAACACAAATAAGAGAAACACAGAGAACTATTTTGCTGACTTTATCTGCAGGAATATCTCCAAGTTTACTTGAAAGCCTTTTAGCTAGTGAAGAAGAAATCAGCACAGAGTGGACAAGGAAATATGCCTCTCTTGACATTTTTAAAAATACTCCAGACAGATGGATAGCGCAGTGGGCCACTCTCCTCTTTTGCAGCTCTGTTTGTACCCACTTACAGCCACTTGCTGCCTCTTGAAAAGGCCACAACAGCTTTGGTTTCACAAGCAGTGTTAACTGGAGGAAGGGACAAAGCTGGGCCTCTTCACTACTGCCAGCACCCACCATTTTCCCTCCTGCCCTGGCACATCCCTTTGGAGCTGTGGTGCTTAGCAAACTGTGTCCTGAGACTTTTTTGAGTTCAAAGTTGGTTGTGAAAACCAACCAACCAACCAACCAAAAAATTCCCAATTTCTTTTCAGTATACTCTGTCCTTTGGACTGGATTCACTCTGTGGTCAGGCAGCTGCTTGCTGGCACAAAAACCCCATGCAGTATGGAGTAACAGTTAAGCCTAAGGGTCCCGAGAAAAGGTAGGGCAGGTTCTTCTGGTGAAGTTGCCACCTTACATCAGAGTAAGTGTCAGAGAAATGCTGGGCTGAGCTATACTGGAAGTAATGTGCTGCAAGTATAGCTCATGAAACAAAAGCTGCCTGAGATGCACCTTGGATTTTTACACAAAAGAAAGTAATTATATTTATGCTCTGATTAACTGTCATATGTCCAGACCTGAGGAAATGTTTTTAAAAAAAAGAAAAAACACTATATAATGAAAAAGAAAAAGCTCTTCATCAATTCAGATGAGAAATCTGTCACAGACACTTCCATGGCAGACTGTTCTCCACTCTCCACCTGGATCAGTGAATTTTTGCAGTGGGTGACAAATATGTTTATGGCATTGTGATCTGAATATACATATTTATATGAACATATCCATTTGCATGAAAGCTATGCAATGGTCAGGAATATTAATGAAGTTTAGGAGTCAGAATGGGGGGAAGATGTTTAAACATACAGAAATGATTTTCTGTAGTCTGGTTGTAAAACTGTAACTTGAATTAATTCAAGACTGAGGACAGATTTTGCAATATTCTCCTCAATGTCTAAGGCATCTATCTCACCATGCAAACCCCAATTCCTGCAGGATTATAAAGATTCCTCCTTAAATTTACTTCAAAGCTGGTCCCATAACAAGCTCAACAAACTGTATAGCCATTAAGGGAATCTACATTATACAATATTGATTCCTCTAATATCCATATAATTATACTGAGATGCAAATTGCTAATAAAACTTAATAATCCTTCTGAAAAATTAGCAACATTAGCCTGAGAGCAGGCTTGAAATGCCTAAAGCCATTGTTTTGATGGCTTTACCAAAGTATATGTTAATAATTGTAGCACTTTAGCTGCACACTCCCTGCTGGTTTGGTACTTAACTAAACTGTAATGTTAAATAGTTGTTGCCAGTTTAAGAAGTCTATCAGACAATATAGAAAAATCTTTGTGGTAGTAATTTAAAACCACACATAAGTGCACCCAAAAAGTTCCACTTGTGAAGTTATCTCCTAAGGGCTCTGTTTATGGGTATTACCCAGAGTTTAAAGAGCTGTTTTATACCCCTGAGTCTTAGCTCAGTAAGTAACTGATAAGATAGGCCCTGCTTTCACTCTGTTCTGCTAGTTTGTGGTGCTAAATAGTGCCCCTGTTTGTGCCGCCTTTGAGCCACACTGCCTCTGCTTTCTGCATCTTATCCCTTCCCCACAGCCAGCCAGGAGCCAGCAGAAACAGCCTGGGAATGGGGCGATGTTGCACACACAGGAGACAAATCCAGCCCAACCCTTGGAAAAATGTCACCAGCCAAAAATAGCAACACTAAAAAGATGCCACCAAAGTCGGATCTTGACATTGACTGATGCTTGCCGATGCTGTGGTACATCGTCACACACATCAGTTGACATAACGCTGTCCTGACTGTCCCACACCCTTCTTCCTTGCAACGGAAGCTGGATATCTTGCGGAGACCTGCTTAGGAATCGTGCGAAGCAGATCTCACCTTCTCACCAAGGGGCCCTATTTATGGGTTTGGGGAGATGCAAACAGATTTTACTATAGGCTAGGAATAGTCTGGCTTGAAAGGGAATGACTGAGGGGATAGCTGTCCATAAAATCCTAAATAACATGGAAAAAATGAGTAAGGAATACATGGTCAGTGTACTGGAAAATAGCTGAGGCCATCAAGTGAAAATCTGTATGCAAGAAGTCCTTACTGCAGGATGTTGCAGATGCTAAGGGTTTTACATGGATTCAAAAATCAAGTGGAAAATTCATCCAAGGATATTAAACATAAAGGCCCATTGCTGGTTCAAATGCCTTGCCCTCAGCCCTTAAGCTGTAGCCTGAACATGGTGAACAGAGTAATACTAGTGCACTCTGCAAGACTGCCAGTGAATAGCTAGCAAACTCAGGGGACAAGGGCCCTATTCCCGTATAAAATATGCACTGCAAAGCAGCATCCAGGTGACTAGCACTAAGCAATGCTGGTCTTCCAGTCCTATGGTGCAACCTGATGGTCTCTAATGAACAAAATCTCTTTCTTCTTCCTTGGCTCCTAGTGTTAAAGTACAACTCTCCAGTATAAGGAAACATGCATATTTGAAAATGACATATACAATACTTAAAACTTTTTCCTTCAGCTCTTCTCTCCTGTCCCATGCCAACACAACACTGCCAAGTCCAGAGTTTTCATCCTAAATCCAAGGCCGCTGGTCCCCATCATTTGTGAGATCAAACAAGGGTCTAGTATACCAGGAACGAGTGGTAGAAAACAAACTGCAATCTACAGTCTTAGTTGGTTGAGACTTGAAAGAGATTGTGGAAATGATATTCTGAAATCAAAGAGATGAAACATCACAGATAATATTTGCAACTGCAGTGCATGACACAGGTATAATAATGGGTTAGTGCAGTATACCCAGAAGCACAAGAAACTCTGGTAACCACATATGATTTACATCCCTGCGGTAATTCCTAAGTATGGACACACTGCAGCTGCACGCTGGAGGTGACTTTGCCACGTACAGAGGTGTACCTTGCAGCCAGCCTTCTGCTAGCGAGCTTGGTGCCAGTGGCATGGGCTTTGCTCTGTGATCCACTGCCCAGGCTGCTGAACCCCCACTGGCACTGCTGCTTAGCCTGGCAGGATGAAAACGATCTTATGTCTATCTGCAATGTGTTGCAATCATGCTTCTGACTGTAGTGTGAAAACAGACCAAGAGAAATAAAACTAAAAGTAGCTACATTTTCACTCACTTTTGTGAAACCATTGCTAATCGTGCCACTGAGCATGATTATACCAAACGAGAGGTCAGCATGGAACCCAGGAAAACCATTCTGTGGGATGCCAAACAGCTTCAGCTTCCCCTGGAAAATGGAATTAAACCTCAGTTTATATACTCCACCTTTTAAGAAAATCCTTTTTGACCAAGACTCTGGAAACCACATTGCACCGCCATTTTTCTGGCACGAGGGTCTGTGTCTGATGATAGAGCTGGACCTGGAAATGGAATTAATTTATTCCCCCCCCAAACTTACAGGACAGCCATCATTCACCATAACATGTCATCCTAACAAGCTGCAAGGCAGAGATACTTCACATTTGAACCAACTGGTGGCAGTCAGTGAATAACATCTAGGTAACCAGAACACCCTTCATCATGAACCTGATATGTTTAACAGCTAATTAAATCTGTGTAGGGATTAGCCTTTATGTTGTATAGTTTTATGGTAACAAAACCTGAGCTTCCTAAGATTACATTGACCAGCTCCTTATCTCTGATGCAGAGATGTTTATCAGCACCATATGTTACGAGCTCCTGCTATGTTTCCCAGTGACCTTCTGGGATTTAATCAGCCCAAATGTCAGGGGTTGAGGAGCTGAGGACATATATTATGACACAGAATGCAACTCTCAGCCAGGCAGAATGAAAATCCAGGGCTGAAGTCCAAAGAAAAGGTCTGTGTTGGTTAACTTCTGTCCTTAATACATTTGTCAATTAGGAAGAACAAAAGTGAACTTTGTTTTCCTTGCCCTTGTTGTTGCTTTGTGAGGTCCCATACTGCGAGGTAACACAGGGTGTGTACACAAGTATCAGTGATGGGGGAAACCTCAGATGATTCACAGTTCAGGAATGTTTCACATAAAAATAGCAAATTCCAGCTTTATATCTGGAGGCTATCCATGCTACCCAACTCTGTTTTCCAGCCTTAGAACCATCAAAAAGAGATGCAATTAGCAGGAACTTCTTGTCCCCAGTTTCAACAGCTCTGTGATTGTAGTTATTTTTAGTTATACACTGTTTTTAGAATTAATAATCGCTCCGTCCCAAAAGTCCCCAGGCATGGTGCCTGGGGATGGTCACATCAGAAGAAGACATGGAGAATCATCATAACACTTCTCATGCTTGTGTGAAATACAGTTGCTTGTGATTAGAAATCTGTGAATATGAAAAGCTTAGGGAAGGACTGGATTTGACAGGGCATTTCCATGCAAAGAATGAGATACATTTTACAGTATCTTTCGCAGGGAGAAGGACCTAGCCACCATGCTTGAATGCCCCTGCGTTCTTCAGATAGGCTGTGTTTACGTTGATAAGAGCTGACATGAGCCATATTCACTCCCCAAAACTGCCTATTTCAGGCACGGCTCTGCTTGATTTTCCACACCCAAACCCACCAAAAATTACAGGTCACTTTGGCAGTTCTGAACAAGAGGAGTCAACTCCATCACTGCTTCTCCCCACTTCTACCCAGCTGCTCACAGGGATATGTTTGGATCCCTAATCTCACAAGTGTCCCTTCTGTTTGCAGCTCATTAGGCTCAGATCCAGGCTAGAATCTCCCCTGCGTTTCATGGATAAGGATGCTTATCCAAATGCTGACACTCTGCTGCAAGGCTGCAGAAAGGAGATAAAGCTAGGACCGGTTTGCTAGACATTTGCAAATCTGTGCACTATATGTCTGTTGTTTCATTGAAAATATCCTTTTTGGAATTTAAAGCATCTACCAAGACAGATGTGGCCTGACTGAGTTTAGTTCAATGTGCTGTACTCAGAATACAACAAAAACTCCAGGTGTTTTAAAGGATGTAATGGCCATGGTCTAAGAAAAGAATTGTGTTACTGGATGCCAAATATATGAACACATTTATAGAAGCTTTGCTTGCTCCTGAAACTGAATATATGTTTATTTCATTTGGTTGTGGTTGTGTGGGTGTTTTTAAATGAAGCTCATTTCCTTTCCTAAAGCAGGTGTCTGCTAGTTCCCACATTTTCCAGTCATATTTAAAATGATTTGGGTCCACAAGAGAATTGCATTGGCTGACAAGGATTATAAGTGAGAACTCATTAGCTGAAATGTCTATATTGCAACTTCATCAGCCTGCATTATGGTGGGTGACTGATTTAGACACACAAGGAAACACAGGACTACACGTATGTGGCACAAATCATGTGTTACACCAGGCTGCAGAGGAAACAAGACTATAAAATGAGATGTCTAAACTGAACATCCCAAAGCTTGGGAAGCCCCAGGCTTAGGGCATATGGACATCAACAACACCTCTCTGTCAGGACTCTCCAACGTGACTCAGTAGGGTACCCATCAAGCTTCTGCCGGTGTCGGTATTTTATGTCCATCACATAATAATACATAGAAGCACACTTTCATTAAAAATATTGAAGAATATTGGGGCATTGTCTGTTGACCATACTCTACTGGGCTCGGCTCTTGCCTGGGAAGCAAGATAGATGTTAAATATATACATGAAAATACAAGTCCTTCCTAGAAACCCTTACAGCAGGTTTAGGAAGCTGCTCCCTCATTTTTCTGATTGACCTCCAAGCTCCTGCTTTCCTGTCTGTAAAATGCTTTAGACTCAGGGAAAGGAACAGAGAAACACTTGAAGCTTGACATCCTACAGCCTTGTAGCTGGGGCATGCACGTAATTGTGTAGCAGGTATTAGTGCCATATTGAGCCTGAGAAGAGTTTAGCAGTGAGATCTCCCCCTTCCTAGACAAGTGCTCTCACTATGCAGTAGCCTGTGAAGGTCTCATTTCAAACTGCAACAAAGTTTAATCAACATCTGCAGTTTGTGGTTTAACTTCCCTTGCACATTTTTTAGCATAAGCTGTTATGATTCTTTGAGTCCTGATACCCCAAAGGTGGCCAGCCTTGCACTGAGAATGAAGGCTTGCACATTGCAGAAGAGAAAGTCAAAAAGCAGACAACAGAGTGAAAAGGTGGGAGCTTTAAGTACAGATCTAAAATAAAGGCACTGCTACACAAGAGCAGGGACAACATTTCAGCTCTAAGAAGTGAGATGGAAGAAACACAAGTGGGAAAAGATGAATAAGGCTTTAAGGGAACCTGCTACTCCCCAGGCAAAAGCCACAATACAGTTAGATCAACCATTCATTCCCTAACTGAAGATAATAAACTCTTTCCGAGGAGACTGAGTCTGTACAAGCAGTATATTCCTCTGACCATTTATCTAAATGCACTTATTGCCAACCACTTTTTTTTCACTGAAGTTTCTTTGCTATAGGTACACACAGAAATGGTCACAGATCTGTACAATGATATAAATAACTAGATCCATTAAATGGCACTTGAAATATGTAGCACTTGATAAACTTCCCCGTTGATAGAAAGGATATAAGAAAATAATGCAAGAAAAGCAAATAGATCTACTTGTAGCCCCTGCCTCTAAATTTCCAGTCCCCTTTAGTAAAGTGAGAAGTTTTAACTAATAAAAATTTTGTGACCCTTGTAATGCTACAGAACATCGATACAAATGTGAATAGTACAATATCCATTATATAATATATTTATATTTTAATATATTACATTTATTTCTACATAAAGAGGCTATAAATACTGTATATGCCTTATATTCATGTTCCCAGCATTTGACATTATAGTAAGTACAAACAAACAAAAATAATTATAAAAATACAAAAAAGAACTCAGTAGAAATAGCTTTACATTTTAAAATCTTGTAGCCTGCACTGTGTCTATCAACAGAGCTCTGGGACTACAAGAGCACAGGTAAGAAGTTGTCCAAATAGGCACAATCTCACCACTCAGAGAAGATCGGAGCTGCCATGAAACCAGTCACGGATTCCCAAGACTACATAAACCGAAATCTCTGCCATTGCAAACAGACTTTGAGTTTGCAAAGTGAAAGAGTCAGACCTACATTTGAGGGAGGGGGATGAGATGAGAAGGTAGGGTGCCCTGAGGATGCCCCACCAGGACCACAGGGCTCCCTGTGGTCCTAAGGTAGACTACATTGTATTTTCTACCTGTTGTAGAGGCTGCCCCAGTGGTGAGTCAGAGGAGGGGTATATTTTGCAGCCATTTCAGGCTAGCTCAGAAACAGGTCAGCATCTAGCATGGGTTAAAGGTGCCGAGGAGGATGAAGGGTAGAGCCCTACTGAGAGGTGAGGCATGCCCTCAGCACCCGTGTCCCATCACTTGGCTCAGTGCTCGGCCTTCTCCCTACTAACCAACCTCACCACACAAGTCTTGCAAGTAAATGCAACTCATGAGGTCTGGTACAGCAACTTTTTTTTCTCTGCCAAGGACAGAGACCATTGCCCCCACCTATATTTAGCCCAGCCTATGTTTAGTGTCAGGCTGTTGGCAAGTGCCAGAGCCTTGAGCCGGAAGTTCCTTTTGTTTGTGGAGGTGCAAGCAAGGGATAACTCTGAGAAACAAGAAGCCAGCGCCGTGCTGTTTCCTTCCTGGAGTCTGGCCATAAGGGGAAAAACAAACAAAAAAAAGAGCAGGGCTGTGCCAGTATTTCGTACAACTAGAAACAGTTAAGTTGAATGCCGTGCGTCTGCCTGCATCAGGCAGATGTTTGGCATGTCACTGGGGTCCCAAAGGCCACCTCTGCCATTGGTCAACACAGCCAACACGCCACAGCTGGGGCTTTGAACCCTCAGCCACCAGTGTCTCTTGAAGAAGGCACCTCGCAGCCTGGTACAGCGCAGTTTTGCTGACAGATGCTTCTGCATCCTCTTCAGGAAAATAAGCGTCTTTTCTTAGTCTCATGGATGCTCTCTTTCTATACATCAAACCTGAATACCACCAGCCCAAGCAAAGAAGGCACATCCCGGTGGGACTTGGAGCCACTGGCTTCACCCTAGAGTGGTGGAGAGGTGAGCGGTGTGGTGCCTTCGTAGGTGAGCCCGTGTGCACGGCAGAGCGGGGGCGAAGCCTCCTGGGCACACAAGAGTTCAGTCTCCTCGCTGGAGTAGACAGTGGTGTCCATGTCGTCCGAGTGGTACCCTGACTGGTACCCACTCGTCTGGTTGGAGGCTTCAGACATGACAGACTCGTTACTCTTGCTAGGCACCAGCGTGCTGCAAAAAAGAAGCAGAAACAGGACTGAGAGACCTGTGGAGACTGTCTTCTGGAAGGCACATGGGCAATTCCTGCCGGCAGCTGCTTTTCATCACAGCAACAACCAAATCGAAATGGTGCATTTAGCAAAACTGGCTTCAAGCCTTTTTAAACACGCATTTAATTATAAGCAGAGACCTTTTTATATGCCCTAGCTTCACTAATACATGAAAAAGATATTTCACTTTACAACTGGAGATGAAATGGAGAGAAAACTTTGAAAGGCTTCACACATTTCAGCTGTGGTGTAATCCTAACTGCAGTATATCTTTGTCTGCAGTGAAGTTGTCCTGGAAAAAAATAATTCCTGAGAAGCTTTTAGAGACCATATGTGAGGTTTCAGCTCCATGAACACTGCTGTGCTTCCTGTGAACTGCACAATGAAACCCCTGTACAATGCTCTGAAAATATACCCAGGTACATCCTGAAAACTCAAGAGTGAGCTTTAAAAAAAAAAAAAAAAAAAAAGAGCTCTTTGTCATTGCAGACAGACCTTCACAAATATGCTCAGTTGCGTGCACCAGCTCAGTTCCTTCAAGTGGTGGTTGATGCTTTTGCAGCGGATAAATACAAGCCCTTTCTGCAGTCTGGCTGATGCCTCTGACAGCTGCATTACCTCTCTTCTCCTGGTACCAAAGGTGAATGACCACGCACACAGTGCAGAATTTTTCTTTGTGTTTTTAAAAACACAGTAAGAAAAGATTTTGTCTTCTAAAAAATTTTACAAACCAATTAGTCTTCTGACATACTGCAAGAAAAAGGTCATAGTGAAACCCATATGCAGCCTGAGCCTTACCTAAAGGGTATTTTCACTTGCTTGTCATTCTCTTCCAATGTCTTCAGCTCTTCAGATGCTAGAACCATCCCACTATCTGTCTGGTTTTCCTGCAAAGGCGTTAGAAATACATTAAATGGAAAGGGATAAAAAAAACAAACCCAAACAACCTCCCCTCAAAAAAAGACATCAACAGAAGGAAAAAACATATAAAAAACAGACAAACTCACCTCCTGAACAACTTTTACAGTGGTTACCAATGGGACATCTTCAAATGTTTTCACACTCACAGGGCGGCTTTTTCTTTTGCTACCTTGTCGGTACTGACTGAAAAGAAAAGAAAACAAAACAAAAGTTGTGTCCAGTATCCACGACTTGGCTGCAAACAGCACAATGATATCAGAATCCTTTTATCTCTCTACAGAGAAGTTAATCCTTTTGTCAAAACATATTATGCAAACCTCAAAATATCCATTTATTGAAAAGGATGAACAGCCTAGAAAGTGGCATGTTTCTGACCTCTGCTCCTGACAACCTTGATCTCTGAGCAAATTCTAAGAAATAGCTTTGAGAAAACAGCTCCTTTCCTCAGTTACACTGGAGGGCTTCACTTCCTGCAAGCTTCACTTAGAAGTATAATAAACAGAGGAGCCTGGAGCACAGACATGTGTCTCTTCCCTTGGCCTGCACTTCTAAGACCCCTGGCTGGACCTAGGACAACAACAGCAGACTCAGCAGACTGCCGCCCTTCAACTGTGGGGATGAGGACAGGGAGTGCTACATCTCTCTTCAAGGCTCTCCTCCAAAAGAAGCCCTCTGGTCAGGATGACATCCATAAAAAATATTGGACCAAAAAATAAAATTGACTTTCATGGAGGTACTAATACAGCAAACAAAACAGCTACCCTCAGCCTTCTAAGTGGATATGGAATAAAATGGATGCTGTCCCAGTTAAACAGGACAAGTTTATGTTCCTACCAGCTAACGAAGAAAAAGCCCTGTAGTTAGAAGAGAAACCTGCATCCACTTGAAGTGCAAATCTGGAGGCAATTAAAAGCATCATGCATCCCATTTCCCAGCTTTGAGTCTAACTATGCTGAGTCCTGCCTATTTCCAAGTTCTCTGTGTAGCCTGCTCAGGTGCTCAATCACACTTTAGAAAGTTTTTCAAATATTAAACCCAAGGATTTGCTTTAAATAAATTTTGTTCTATTGTTGTGGACACAGAATAACTGATTGGCATCCTCTTTCCAGCAACTTTTCATATACTGAAAACTATTACTGTGTTCCCTCTCCATTTTCTCTTCATAGACTTAACAAAAGCAGTTCTTTCAAGATCTCTGCACTGACCATGACCTCTGCTCCTATTACTCTATAATGGTATCTAATCCACTTCCCACCCCACCCTGCCATCCTGGACAATCTGACCTTGACTGATGAGTTAAATTCCACAACTTGCCTTCTTAGTCTGAAAGCTCCCTGTGTGCTTAATTGTCCACACAAGCACAGAACTGCATGGCCAGGACCTCAGTTACTGGGGTGGTGAGAACTGGGAATCCCAGCCTATTGAGCTGAACAACCTCCCAGGCATGGGGGTCCTGCCTCTGCTCAGCCCAGACAAGAGTCACCCTACGTAGGCGACAATGAATGAGATCCAAGCCAAACTGCTGTGCAAACAGGAGTAGAATCAGTGTGCAAGTGAAGACAGGCTATAAGCGGAGTCTGACTCGTGCCTGGTGGCAGTGAGGGCTCAGCTGATGTCCTGACAGTATTTCCTGACACGTGTTTGCATTTTGTATTAGATTGTCCCATTAAAAAAGGGCCCAAAATGCCATACAGAAAATAAAAACCCATCTTCCCTGCTATCCACCAGACCAATTGTCCTCCCTAAACATGAAACTTAGGTTGGTTTGACTTGGTTTGTTCTTGACAAATCCATCCTGGCCATTTTTAGTGCTTCCTTTTCCTGTAGACATTAACCATCATTTATGTGATCATTTATTCCAGGATGGTTCCTAGGATTCAAGCTAACCTGATTTAAGGGTTACTCCTTTTTTGCTCTTTCTAAAAACAGGCATTATCTTTACACTTCCTTAAATCTTCTTTACCTCACCTGACTGTTTCTAATGACAATCTTTCAAGGTTCAGAAATTGTGTATCTATTTCCTAAACCAAATACAGCAGATGTTAGGAGGTCCTGCTGATTTTAATTTCCCTCAGCAATCTAAATATTATTTAATATCATTTGTGTTTTGCCTGTGCTTGCTTTTCCTTCTCCAGCTTTGATTTAGAGATTGTATTTACCCACCTCTCCTCATAGTACTTTTGAGAAGATTGAAAAAGATACTACTGAACAAATCTATCTTTTCCACTATATGTATAGCAAGATCCATGCCTACAAGATCATTTCCAGCTACCAGAACAGAAGAATAAAGCCTCTAAGCCTGTATTAAGCTCCCCACTTTGCCTCTCCTAGCATGGTTTCTGCAAGTGCTTTCACCCTGTCACACTGCAAGACAAGTGAAAAGAGGTCCAAAGTCTCTTTAAAAGGTTGACAGATTTAACTTCAGTTCATAACAGGAGGTGAGGACCAGCAGAAGCCATATAGGAAGTATTAGGAGTGGAAAATAAATGTTATGTTTTCAATGTTAAATCATGCTTTTTTGTCTTTTAAATATTTATATTTTGGACCACCCCACTACTAAAACACGGGGTTGAGAGCTCAGCTCTAGGACCATAAGTTCGACTGAAGTGTGAAATGCACTATGCCTACCTGGTCTTTCCCAGGACCATAATAAAATGTCATCCTGCAGTATCCAAAATCATTGGGAACTTTGTCTTTGGTGGATACAATGCAAGCAGTGAGGCAGAGGGCTTCACTTTGTGGAAAACATGTGAAACATGCCAACAGAGTCCATCTCTACTCTGATGGTTGGATCCATCTCCTTCTATCCTCCTCCTGCTCCTGAGATTGCAGCAAGAAACCCAGGACTCCCAGCATCTAAGTGGCTGAACTTGATCTTAGGCAGCACTGGATGGGAAAATACCTTTCTCCCTTACATCCCATGCCTAAGGTCCTCACAAGGTCCAACATAAGGTCTGCTTAAGTGCACTAGTACAAACTCCTTACTGGGGAAGTCACCTCTGCCACAACAACCAACAGCATCTAACACTATTGGTCCACTATGGAGCAAGCCCACTAGAAGCAAGCAGTGGACAAAAAACAGTGGCAACACTACTTAGGTTGCATTCCCCTTGGCTAGCAATCCATGACCTATTTACTAACGCTTCACTTTAGGAGGGGAAGTGCCAGGGAGGTTGTTAATGACAGATCTACCACCATTATATTTTAGGGAGCTGCAGTACACGAGTGTGAATGCAACTGAATTGGGATGGTAAAACTTTGTACTCAGTCTGGTTCTTAAAAACAAAATAACAGACACTCTTTTGGTGTTTTTTTTAAATGAAAATACCAAATCTGGAAAGGATAGAAAAAAACCCGCTACTATTTTGCCTACAAAAACTCTATAGATTCCTTTTTCTCCCTATGGAAGAGGTTAAATATGGACCAGGCAGCTGAAGTCTCTTCCTTTCATTTTGCCTGCCCCCAGCACGAACAAAACCTGCCCTGAGGCCCCAGTAGGATGTCCACCATATAAAATACCTAATTCCTGCTGTGTTGTCATAATGGAATTTAGGATCACAGACTTCCTCTTCCTCCCTACAGGAAGCAGGTGAAGTTGGGAGAGAGAGACCTGAATCCTCTTCCATATTCAGTGATACTGACAAAGGAAGGACAACGTAGTCTTTACCATCCTGTAGAATGCAGTGAAAAAACACAAAAATTAAATGGTCTACAGAGATACACAGACAAAAACAGCTACAGACACATATGTGGAGAATGCATCAGTCCAACAGTGCTACCTTGGTTGTTTTATTAAACTATGAACATTATACCACATGGGCAGAAGCAGCTACATTAAAAGAAGGAAACTTAATAAGAACCACTGCCAAGTAGTTTTAGATTAAAATTTTAAAATTTTATATAACATACTGTAGCATAATGTATAAACTGAACTTTTAATCGACGCCTTTGAAATAAAAAATGTAGATTTTAGTATCATTTGAATCCCAATGACACAAACAGTATGAAATTGACTAAAAAAATAACCTTAAACTGAAATTGAGACTGAATTATACTACAGCATATTAATCAGAAAAACTAAATTAATTACAAGAATTTAATAAAAAAAAGAATGAAACGAGACAGCAAAAAAGGAAAATTTTTTATCACTACTTTGGCTTCTAATTTGATGTGAATAACAAGGATACCATTAAAAAACATTTATTCCACTTGTTTACATTTCTGTTCTAAAGTATAAAGAGAAAAAATGGATTATGCATCCCTCAGTACTGCATACCTATTTATAGTCCCATAAGAAATCCTTCAGTAGATTCCGCCTTTTCTCTGATTTTTTTTTATCCCTTTTGGATTACAATATGACACATGCATAATTAGCTATTAGTTATCAGATAGTAAATCATGTTTGTTTTTACAGTCACAGTACACTACAGTTCCTGCCAAGAGGCTCTAAATCATTAGCCATCCAACCATATTAGGTTATGGGCAAATATACACAAAGTACGTTCTGAACACACAAGGAAACACTTTTTCACTGTGAAGGTGACTAAGCACACTGCCACAGGTTACCCAGAGAGGTTGTGGGGTCTTCACACTTGGAAATATTCAAAAGCTGTCTGGACATGGCTGTGGGCAACTGGCTTTAAGTGGCCCTGCTTGAGCAGGGTGGTTGGACTAGATGGCCTCCAGAGGCCCCTTCCAATCTCAGTCAGTCTGTGATTCTGTGACAGGTAAAATTCAAGCTGCTCTTTAGGAAAGTGAAGAAACACTATCCTTTCTGAGTTCTGGTAGGCACAGAAGACAATGATAGTTTGGAAGGGCAGGTAATTCCCATCATTACCAAGAGGTCAGTAAGGGAGAACTTGTCTAATAGGAGAATACGTGGCCAAATCCAGCCTCCGTCATTCAGTGCGCTTGTATCTATTGCCCTGTCCACTTCCACAGTATGTGAAAAGGGAGCCACAGGATGGAGAACCTGGGAGGGAGTCCCATGTACCCCACCTGGGTGCAGTGAGCTCTCTTACCACAGTGCCTGCACACAGGACAAGTCTTAATACACTTATCCACATGGAGCTGCTGACAGGCAACAACATGCCTGTATCCTCATTTTCCAGAAGAGTCATTAAAAGCATTGCTACCCAGATCCTCACATATGCTAAGATATCCATCTTTGGCACAGTAAGATTAACAGGAGCTACCTGCCAAAATGCCTCTGCAGTATGCAAAGAAATCATCAGCAGAGCAGGGAATTGAGCCTGTGCCAACAACACCCCAGCAAGACAGCTAAGTAACCACAGTAGTGGTGTCATGGGAAGCCCCTGCTGGCAGGGCAAGGTGGCTTTTGGTTACCACCACAGGTCTCTGAGATCTTTACCTCACCAAGTCATTCTCCTCTGTAAGCTGCCCTGACTGCCAGTCAGTAATGGGAGTGGTGGAAAAAGCCCAGGTTCCCCAACACCTCCGGTGAACAGTACCCAGCTACAGGAGTTCATGGTGGCTGACAGGACAGGAGGGATTCAGCTGGTGATTTTAGCAACCAGAGAATACATTTCACGTACCTGACGGACATTGGCTTGCAGTAAATTCCCCAGGTGCTCCACCAGCTCTGAAAAAGTCGGTCTCTGCTTAGGATCTCCATGCCAGCAATCAAGCATTGTTTGGTACCTACAAGGACAAAGCTCAGTAAAACATCCACATAAAGAAAACAGCACCTGTTACTTGCTCCAGCATCTGTTATTACTGTGGGGTAAATGTGGGCTACTGGAAGAGCAGTTTCTCACATTTCTGGTGTTGTATAGTCTGGTGCTCTCATTCTTGTTCCTTCTTTCAGTCTTCTGCAAAATTCTTCATCAATTTTCACTCCTGGGTATGGCGATGCGCCTAAAATGAGAACAATGGTAATTTTAATGCATTAGACTCTTAAATTCTGGTATTAATTTTCAAACAAATAATTCACTATGGACTGAGTTAATAAGGTAATTCAGTATATTTGGTTGTACAAACAATTTGTATTTATGATGGAAACAGCAACTGATTGAGTAAATGAGGCAAATCGTCACATACTGAAATTGTATGAAGAAGCATTTCACATCCATGATCCTACATTTGCATTTTAAAGGAAATTTGAGTATTTTATTTTGATGGAGAAAATAAACAGGAGATTTTCATGAAGTAAAAAAAAAAATGCTGAAGAGAATCCGAGAACACTTTGACTGTTTTCTTCAGACTCTATTGTTTAAAACTTAAGATGGCTAAGTAAAAATAATGTGACTCACCTAACGAAAATATTTCCCATAGCAGAACTCCAAAGGACCATACATCACTCTGAATGGTATATACTCTATCAAAAATGGTTTCTGGTGCCATCCATTTTAGGGGTAGTCTGGCCTGAAAGCATTTCCATAAACAAGAAGGTATTACATTTTAGCAAAACACTGAGTTGCCACAAATCCATTTAAGGTGGAAAAAAAAAAAGAGCATTGACTTTATATTAGTTCTGTCTCAAATATTAAGATTGATTCTCTTTCAAACAGAGAATCTGAAACTTACATCTCCTTTCCTGACATAATCTGGGTCTTTGTAGATGTCTCGAGCCAAGCCAAAATCACAGATTTTGACCACATTATTGTCTGACAAGAGGATATTACGAGCAGCCAGGTCCCTGTGGATGCACTGCAAAGAGAAGCAAGTAAACAACTTAACATGCTGCCTGTCGTCACAGCTCTGTTCACAGGGTTGATCTCTTTCACATATGTGCTCTCATACTTTAAAAGGCCAGATAATTCTTAAAACCTTTTAAGAAAAAGAAACCCCAGCATCAACAGTTACTGATTTTAAGTGGCTTTTTGATGGTCACAACTGATTTGGCTCAAGGAGACTTATGTTCCCAAGTCCAAACATACATCTGTTTATCCACTATGCAGAGAGGGCCTTTGAAGTTAGCTAATTAATTATCCTAAGAAGCTGACACAAAACAGGTTCAGATCTGATTACCATTAGATTTACTTAGGTTTACTCAAATCTGGGCACTCCACTCTCTCTCTGAAAAACATACCACACTAAAATGCTGATTTGATTCCAAAACAAACTAATCTTGACTACAGAGAGAAAAGTCCATGTCTTTACCTAAACAGAACAGCTTAGCCCACAACCCAAAGACTTCAAAACTCAAGCCTCAATAGCTTGAAGTAAAAAAGCCAGGCTCTGAAAGTGGCTGCAGATTTGCTTCTAGTATGGATTAGAACTGCAGATCCTGGAAAGACAGATTTTTATATATACACACCAAGCAGGATGTATGAAATGTAGGCAAATGCAAGTTTTTAGAAAAGACTAAAATCTGCTCTTGAACATCTAGCCTGCACTCTAGAGAGTGTTATATTCCCCGCTTCTATGTTCTTTTCCCATTTCTAAGTATTTTTTATTTCTATACAACAGCAGGCAATTCCTTGCTCTTGCTGGATTCTACATCCTTTGAAACATGTACTATACATACTTAGGATCAAACCACAGAAAAGCACTTCTAGAAGGCCAAAATGCAGGTAAGGTGCTATTGACTGCCAGGGTGTCTTTGGCAGGAGACTCTCCAAGGAGTCACCCATGAAGTTTCATAGGTGAGCATTGTCTCTGCTCACACAGCCCTTCCAATCCCACTGCACAAGTTACAGGCAACCTCCTCAGAGCAAACTCCTGTACTCTAGTTGAGCTCCAGTTACCAGGGTTATGTCCCCAATTCCTTTAATTGTCCTTATAAGTCAGCTCCCCACCTCCAGCTACTTAACCACTCTTCTATGAATCGGTGATCCATAAACCTTATACAGATCACTAACATTTGTGTCAATAAATGCATGGGCTGTTTCACCCTGTACTATTAATGATTTGAATACATCTTAGAGCTGAAAGAAAATATTGTGGATGACTGCTAGCCCAAAGGTGAACATACTGTTTCCTTCCATAGAACTACAGCACTATTTCCTGCAGTCAGATAAATAACATGCCACTTTTCCTGAGAAGTTCCTTACTTTGCGTGAAGCCAAGAACTCCATTCCCCTCGCCACCTGAAAGCTATAACAGATGAGGTCCTCCATGGTCAAAGGGTTCTTGCAAAGGTCTTCAGAACCAGCTGCAAAGAATCAGATGACAGTCAAACATGCCCTTTGTTACTGATTTCACCCATAACTGCTTCTTAGGTAAAAGTCCATCTTAACCTTATGCCACATTGAACTGGAAGAGCAAACCAAACCCTTTTTTGGCTTATAATTATCACTAAAAACCCATTCTACACCAAACTAGCCCTTTGTAAAATAAACTTTGAGATGATGGGTTATACCCCAGGCCTCCTTGCTTATTTCCAGAGTTTCTACCAGTGGAAAGATTTGCAAAACAATCCCAAAAGAAAACCAACCAAAACTGAGCTCACAAGCCCTGCTAATTTAGGGTAGAAGAAGCCTAAGCTCATTCTCTAGTGACCTGAAGAAATAATATACTCAAGTATCCAACAGAGATACCTAGGTATTTAGTTCCTGCTGAAATAACTCAATGACTGCTCAGCTCTTGATTTTAAGAAGAAATCTAACAAGAATTACAACACCGGTGGCTACAACCCTCATTTCAAGGCCTGCTTTATGTCCACATACTTCTTACAACATCCCAGCTCAGAGGGTCAGTGGTTACACCACAGAGGTCTAAAAAGGACCAAAATGGTACGGAAATGCATAAAGTGCATGCCTGATGTTACTTATTAGGATCACATTGACACTGCATGATCATCCTCCCTGTTAAAGTACTGATGTCTTTCTTTCCATTAAATGATTTCTAGTAGAAGTTGAGGTACAGGCAGTTGAGCTACGGCCTCCCTCTTGACCAGTCTGATCCCACTGCTTGCTGAAATTAGCGGACCCTGAAACATATTGTCAGCACTGAGCACTTTGTGCTGTCTCTGCCCAAGGAGAACATGGCAAATGCATCAGTAAAACCACCGTAGAGGGTATGTATATCCAGGGGAGGCTTTGAATGAGTGGATAACTCAAGGTTTCCTGTACCTGACAGACCACATGTGCAGAGGGAAGGCAAATCAAACTCTCTGCTAATAAGCAGTGAAGCAGGGAGTGTTTCAGTATATTTAACTTCTGGGTCCACATTGAAGAAATTCAGTTAGAGTCCTGGTGCATCCCTCTCTACACTACCTTTGGAGTTTGTGCTCTGCAATTTTTCCTGAAGATACTGGGATGTTAAATAGACTGATCTCCAAAAGGTGGTGCAATAAAAATGCACCCTTTTCAGACAGGACACTATCCAGGTTTGGGATGCTGAACTAGATCATCCATAGCTTGGGAACTTCTGTCATCCAGGAAATACCCCGCAGCTTTGAGGGAGCTTTAGAAATCACATGGTCCCCAATGTCCCTTACCAGCCCCACCAATAACTGCTGTCCCAACACCAGAAGAAAACAAATCCTACCATCCTCCTCTTCCACATCACTCAGGGACCGCTCCTCCACAAAACCAGAGCTTGCTGAGCTCTGGGTGCTTGTGATGCTGTCCAACCGTCGCTTCAGATCTGCAGAGACGTCACCAACATAGTTCTCCTTCCCCTGCCGAAACCTGGCATTTTTGGTCTACAAACATAAGGGGAGGGTGTGAGAGAAATCAGAAGCAGAAAGCATGCCAGAAGCTTCCTCAGGAGTGGCAACAACACTCCCCATGGTCTGTGCCAGTGGCACCACTGAAGGCAAGGAGGGCAGCCCAGTGCTGGCATGACCAGCTGCTCTGCTCCAAGCCAGCTCTTGTTGGGGCACCAGGCTGGTACAGTGACAGCACTGGCAAACCCTAACCCATGGCCACGTGAGCTCACCAGCTTGAGCACCTTCTGCCACTCCACAGCATGGCTTTAGCCTTTTACCGTGTCCTTCCAGCTACCACCCAGGAACATTTCACATGCTGGGGAATAAAGCACACTGAGGAGCTGGCCTTCTCAGCACCTTGGTGCCCACCACTTGTGAAGCATGCGCGGATGCTGCCAAGCCCCCTCTCAGAGACTCAAGCCTCTCTACCCTGCTACAGCTTTACCTCCCGCTACTGCAAAGGCCCTTTTGCTAAACCTCTACCTTGACCAAAACCCTAGTAACCCCAACATCTGATTTATTTCCCTCTTCCCCTAAGCCACCAAATACGTCTTAGGGAGGATGCCAGCCTCACAGGCTTCCTCCACCACTTTTCTCTTGCTTCAGTTTGGTGACTTTTCCCTTAGCAGGGCTGTTTTTTTCCATGGTCAGTTTCCATCCCCACCATTTGTGTAAGCAAGGGTCAGTACCTTCCTGAAACCCTGCCTCTTCCTTCAAGGCCTCTCAGATATTTATTTATCCTTTTTACCTCACAAGAGGATGCAGTGACTTGCCTTTGCCAATATAAAATAGTAAACAATGACTCCAAGGATAAAGAAAAATTAGCCCCTGGAGAACTGACAAGCAGTTTGAAGAAGCTCTGATCTAAACACGGCAGCTGCAGGAAGACTCAGGTCTACCAGCATGGCAGAACACAGCCCAGGAGCTTCCCTCTCAGCTGTGGGTGAAAAAAGTTAGGGTCTCAAGCATGATGCTCAGCACTGGGTACATACAGCCATGCTCTTCATCCAGCAATCTGAGCTTCAGAGAGAATGGATCCTCCTAGATCCATCCTGGAAACTCCAGAAATCAGACCCCCACTCAAAGGTGTCCAGGAATAAGTTTGAAAACACAAGCCTCCATAATCCTCCTCTTTGGAAACTGGGGTGCAAAGAACGGGTGCTGTGATGGAGCTCCTCTTTGCAAAGGACTTGGGAGATTAAAAGCTGAACTTACTTATCAGATGCGTCAATTATATAAAATTATTAACAGCAAAAAAACCTGTATAGCCTGGTTCTGCAATGAGCCGGGGGAATAGTGGAAAGGATAACGATGTGATAGAAGATACCTACGAATATCTGATGGATATATACATCAAGCAGGGAGGGCAGTTATTTAAGGTGGTCTGGAGCTTAACTAAGAAAGGAAAAAATTCAGGCTGATAATCAGAAAAAACTTCCTGACAGATTCAGCCAAGTGTAGAACAATCTGCCAAGGGAAATAGTGGAAGCCCAGTTCCTTTGCACATTTTAAGCTAACAATAACAAAATAGCTACATTGCAGGGGCCAGGGGAAAGACTAGATGACCTCTGATGTCTTTGCCATCTCTCATTCCCATGAGAAGTGAGAGATATTTAGTGTCCCCAAGGATTGCCACTTCAGTCTGCACTAGAAACAGAAATATTGTGTATGGAAAAAACCCACCAAATCAAACATTATACTGTTAACCTTGACTCTTTACCTTGTATGGGACAAATTCAGTCCTCTTACTGCGTAGGTAAGCTGACAGGTTTCCGAACTTGCAATATTCCACAATCACCATGAGTGGGCCTGTACAACACATAAAGCGATTCCTTAGAAAGATCATTTATATCCCACCTTATCTCACAGCATAATTTGTGGCTAGAAATACATACATTTCAAAAAGCATTCTACTACCCAGAGGTTTTTAAAAACACCATCAATGAAAAAAAGCTAATCAAAGCAGGAAATTATTCCTTTTCTGCTGTATAAGGAAGGAAAAGAAAGCACATGCTTTAGAAAATCATAAGCCTAATTTCATATGTGAAAATGTATAGTGGCGTGCTTATACTTTAAGTGCCATTAACTGTTTATGCTAATTGACATTGTAAGGATGCGACATACTTATTTTAACAAACTTCAATGCAATTAACCACTCATCTGCAATAAAGTACACATATGATTATCCATGTGCTTTTGTCCAGGCAGCATAAGTCCTAAGAACTTTTAAAAAATTATGCTTTCAGACATAGATCTCTTAATGGACAGTTCAAATGTGGTATTTCATGCTCAAATTTCTTCATATAGGCATGTGCCACAATGATAAACTTCCATCCTGGGTTCCAGATACTGGCCATCTCTTTTTTATTATGGAATAAACAAGGAAAGAAAGATTTATGGATTATGTTTCCCTCAACTACTGCACTCCTGTCATGGAACTTTACAAATTAAATTCTGATCCCACAGTAAGCCAATAAGTCAGCTTCCCTGAAAAATTATTACTGAGTTACTTTACACTGAATTTCTTCCAAATTAGCGTGCAGTGCTGGATTTTTTAAACAAAACATCTGCCCCCAATTATAAAGCAAAATAGGTTTATCCACCCAGAGCTGGACTCCAAATTGTGATCTCCCCTCCTACACACACACAGAGACACTCACAGCTCATCCAAACCCAGGGAGGGAAGTCACAACTTGCAGCTGCACTGTAGCTAGTGACAAGACCAACTTGTTAAATCTGGTACTAGACTCTGACCCGAAATCTTTTATACACGGGGTGTCCACTATGAAAGTGGATCTGAGGTACAGAAAAGGAAAGTGACAGAACAACTAAAGGGTGGAGCTGTATGTAAAGCTCAGGGCTTCTGAGCCCTTATTCCACTTCTGGACCTACTCAGAATGTCTCCCAACCCTTAATTTTGAAATGCAGTTTTCTATGCAGCAGAAATGACAGATACAGTTTTTATTAGCACCTTCCCACCTACTGAGAACTTACCTCCTGGCTTTGTGCAAGCTCCAAGTAAATTGACAACATTGAGATGGTGGCCAATATGAATGAGGATCTTCAGCTCTGACATAAGTGCTCTGTGCTCACTATGGGTTGCACCCTCTGCAGAGGTAAAACAACACAGATTGGGAGCATCACAGAAAGGTTTTCCCCTCCTCTATGTTCTCTTCTGTTATTTTTCCAGCCTATCTAGTGAGAAGTCTTGTTGGTTGGTAGCCTGGGTCAGCTATTCTGCAGGACATTGATGAAAGGTAGGCACATGCATGACATGGTTGTCTTCACTCTGCTTTAAAACACATTCTGAAGTTTTTCAAGGGCAGTACATCAGAACAGGGACACAAACACTCCAGATTAGCAAACACCTTTTTTCCTACAAACTTTTTGAGCCGTTTATATTCTGCTATTTGACCCTCCCAGCCAAGAAAAGCTAGAAAATTTATCCCAAAGCTGTTGCTGGGGTCCACACTAAGGGTCCAATGGGACCATGGACTGGGAGAGATAGGGCCAGGGCCAAACATGTCTGATCCTGCAGCCTCACCAAAAGTCTGGAGACATGGCTGGTGTCCTCATCCCACAGGGACAGGAAGGGGAAGAGGAAAGATCTGAAGCAGTGGGGAGAGAGGGACAGAGGAGGCAGCTCTCTGCTGGCTGCCTGAGCACTGGGAAGTTGGAAGGATAGGGCTTTCCAATTTTTATTGTCGTTACTGCATGCTTATCCCATTGCAATGAGTCTGCCACAGGTCTTGTCTGTGCTCGCAGCTGCTCACACTGTACTGTCAGAAATCCCTCGGCTTTCCCACCCTTCCTCCAGTACAGCACAGGGTGGGATACAGCCCCCAGCTGCTGGCAGCCTCATTTTGCTGCCCCAGCTATGTCCTTGTCAGGAACATTGTGTCTGGAAACCACAGCTTTCAACTTCTCTGTGGTGAATGCAAGGCACTATAATATGATTTAAAATGAGGAGAAAGCTGTTCAAAACTATGACTCATTTTGGAGTGTGCCTCAGCCATTGTCTGAGACTTGCAGAAAGCTCCCCACCAGGCAGCATAAGGCAAAAATGGACATGTGCAAATTGCTTGCAGGAGCAAATTTATGTTCTGAATCTGAGTAGATCTTTAAAGGAATGGCCAAGAAACCACAGTTGCATTGCTCCAGTTATTGGTGAGGGAAAGACATGTACTTTCCCTAATCATTGCTTCATGACATCAACCGCCAAACTGAACCTGTATGCATCATTGGTACAAATATTTTGGGGTTTTTTCTATCTACTGGTTATAATATTGGCAGTTGTCCCTGTATTGTGTATTCAAGGTGAAGTTCTAGCCATCATTTTTACCTTTAAGCATTTTCACTGCCACTGTTTTGCAGGTAGCAGTTTTGTCGATCCCAAACGCGTCTGCTTCTATGACCTGGCCAAAAGCTCCACGCCCAAGAGGTTTACCTTGAAATGAGAAGATCAGTATACTCTGATTTATTTGCCTAGCACAGTGGGCAAAAGATGCAGAATAAACAGCAACTGAGTTTATGTATCAGAAATTAACAGAAGGTTGATAATGGGGAGAGGATGCATTATATCCTATGGGACCATAGAGGCCAGCTGGGGGTCATGCATCAAGGCAGCCCCATGGCAAGCAAGGACCTGAAACACCCTCCAGCACAGGGCTGGCTGCAATATCACCAAATAGCCTGTGCAATGAAGACACACCTAGCTTTAGCCGGTCCCTGGGAAACTCCCACTTGCTGGCATCATACGGGAGCCGTTCACAGTGCTCGTCTATAGGGACTTCATCAGGATCCATGATGATTGACAAGTAGCCAGTCTTCATGTCCCCTCCATTGGCCTGGAAAATAGTATTAGTTGTAGTTGCGCAGTTTTTCTGCTGGCAATGTGCAGGCAGAGTGCCATCTTCTCACTTTGTAGTGTTTCACTGGTTCCCAGAAATGCCAGGCTACCATTTCCCTACACCATGTCATCGTGAGTGCGATCATCATTAATTATTTGCACTTTTTTTTTTAACAAACAAAACCAGCTGAAATATTTTTTCTCTTGCAAGGGCCTGTTCAATTAAAAACAAATTTCTGTGCCCCTGGTTCCAGGCAAGAATGTTATGGCATGGAGAGAAAAAATGTGTCTGTTGATTTAAGAACAATGCAAAGAAACAACACAAAAGGCCTCAAGTCAGCTCTCATTTGTCATGCAAGACCAGGGCTGATAGGACGGTATGAGAATTTTTTCATTACCCGCTTAACGGTCCGGAGGATGATTACAAGAAGCAGCCAGAAGAACATGGCAATCACTGCAGTGCCAACGAGGATAATGAGCTCCAGATTTGTTTTCTCTTCAGCGCCTGGGAAGAAATAAATGAATATCTGAGTGATAGTTGGAAACATACTGGTTTTGTACATTCATTAAAGTAGAGAATGGAGGTCCTTGTTCTGAAGGTTCGTTTTAAAAGTGCAACATGGAGCCCGGAAACGAAAGCAAAACAAAACAAAAAACTTGAGTTTTTTATGTTGGAATATTATGCTTAGTTTCGTGCTGGTTTACACATCACCCAATTTCCTAGCATCACCTTTCTTCCAAAGACAGTATCTGCAACTTTGGAAAATATAATAACGTAAACTCTCACATTTTAAAAAGAAAACATTGTTTTAGAATATTCAAAATTAATTACTCTTTCTCCAGAAACCAAAAAAATCCCATCATATAGTAAATACAGCACTGTGAGAACGACCTAGAGAACAATCTCTTTCTTGTCTCTTTACAAGCTTCAGCTGGGGCATGAAAGAATGCGGTTCTACAACAACACATGAAAACAAGGTCTTATTTACAACATCCCTTTTCCAGTAAAATAGTCTCCAGCAGATACCACTTGAACATCTATTAATGTGCAGGAGCAGCTCTCTTCTTCAGCTCCCATTCTCCACATCCTGCTCCTGTATTTCACCCCTTGCACCATACAGATTTTCCTACACAGTAGCACACTTCATTGCATGACCCTATGAGCGCTATACATTTCTTGGAGTGAAACTGTATGTTCTATACAGATTTTCAACTTTTACAGACATGCCCCAGCCATATTTAGCACATCAGCTGAAATCTACACTGATGTCAGCTGCAGATAATTTCCACCCCATGTAAACATACTGCCCAACATCTTAATTTTCTAACGGGACCTGTAAGAATAACAGGATACTGCTTTAATTACCTTAACGGAACTGATCAGACAATCACTCTGGTGTACAAGACAGAGGTTTGTGAAGGACTCAGTGATTAAATTTTGCAAATGTAGTGATATCAACAAGGGCAAGAAGCTTTTAGTTAGAGGCTTCTCATTGCAGCTCTTGGTGGGAAGTCCATCATGGTTCCAGCTATTCAGCCTGCAGACTAACCTCTTGTTAGGTTTTATTGTTTATCATCGCAAATTGCGTATCTATGTGCCACAGTGGGACTGGAACAACAGAGAGATAGGTCTCACAATGCTACTTGCAGAGCTTGGTGGACTAAGGCGGGAGACGCCTAACCCAAACCCACTACTTTTTCCTATCACTGAAATGGGATGGCAATCACAACAGACTGCACGAAGTCTTCATTCTATTTTCCTTAGATGCTGTGACAGCAATGACGTAGTGTAAAAAGTTACACCTGTTAAAAAACATAGTATGACAATTACATTACCTGGACAACAGAGATGCTCCAGGCTATCTGCAGGTTTAGGTAGGCTCTGTTCTATAGGTTTGCATGTAACATAGACTGGCAGGGTTTTCTTTGCAATCACAAATAAGATAGATTAAGCTTTTGTGGAAAAATTCTGAATGACATTGTGGAGAAGAACGCATCAGCCTCAATAGCTGGGATTGCAATGACTATGACAGCACCTGATTTGAGCTTGATAGGAATGGTCAGAACTTCTCCCAAATCTCATGGTGTATTTTCAGATGTCTCACCAGGATAGCCAGTAGATTTTCCTTTCAGCGTTTATAGAGATTTCATGAACAATCTGGAACAAAGACAACACTAACCTTCCACTGAAAAAAAAGCCACTGCTTTTCTGCATCCGAGGACATTGCAGGCAAGGCAGGTGTATAGCCCTCCATCTTCTTTCCTCACTCGACGTATGGTTAGTGTTTTGTTTCCATCTTTCAAAACAATACCTGGAAAAAATCATGACTTTTGATTCTGCTATTTTTATACCACTTTGTGTTAAAAGTTCAAAATTAAACTTTTCACGGTGAAAATCAGCAGTGAGTCCCATGAAAGAAAGCCCTTAAGTGATAGAAAATTCATAGCAAAGGAGCAATCCCCACCTGAATCTTCAACAAGAGTTTCATTATTTTTAAACCACATGATGTTTGGAGGAGGAATGCCATTCGCTGTGCATGACACTTCTATGGTTTCACCAGTATTTGTTGTTTGATTTTCCAGATTTCCTATGAGCGTGGGTGCCATGGGCTCTGTTGGTTCAACAATACAGCAAAATTACTGACCATTAAACAAAACATCAATTTTTGCAGTAATAGCACTTGATGGCCCAGTAACAAAGTCTCAAATCCTTTTGTAACACCAACAACCACAGCATTGTTAAAACTTCCACATAACATGAAAAAATTATAATAGCTAAGAAAAATTTAACAGTGATGTAACCTGCTATAGAGGGTTTAATTTGTAATGCTCAGGCTGCTGAGGGAAGTGGAAATAGGTGAAAAATTGCTTTCCTCACATTTTCATTTCCAGGGTCATTACAAGAAGTCTGATATTGCTAGTTCATCAAATGTCCATTCAGAACAGCCCATGAACATGCGCTGGTATTTTCCTGAATCTGCCTAATCAGCCTAGACATCTAGCTCCCAAAGCAAAGCCATCACTATTTGTGTGAAAAGCTGATCAATCATCAGCTTGCATTGGCTTGCGCCTGAATTACAGCATCATTTCACAACAGTTTTAAATCATAGATGCCACTTCAAACTCAAGAGTCAGTGACACAAAGCAGCAGCATCAATGATATGATATACATCTAGAGGGGAAAACATGTTTTGAAAAGTAAAATTGAGAATTTATTGAGCTAAACACATGCCGTTATTTGTGCAAAAGCCAAACTCCTCTCCTTGCACAGCACGGTGGCTCAGTCAGCATTTCCTCACTGCTACTGATGAAATAGTAAGTCCTCGCTGCTCGGACAAGCCCCAGGTCTGCATGCACAAATGATCTAAATCTACTTAGCAAACTGAGTGCACCATTAAGTCAACACACACAATGCCTGAAGATACCAAAACCTAATACTAGTGCAGTCATTTTCATACATGATCACTCATTTTGGTTCACAGTAAGAGATTTGTACCTTGAACAGTGAGGTGCTTCACCAGGCAGTGCTGTGTTTTAGCCTTTTTGTCCTGAGCAATGCAAACATAGTCCCCTCCATCCTGGAGGGAGATGTTACGGAGAATCAGCTCTAAGGTGACATTTTCACCATTGGTATTTGAAACCGTTGCATTCAGCTTCTGGAGAGCATTGAGGTTCTTGCAAACGGGCATGGGCAGCCCTCCAAAGGGGGTCTGCGAAACATGAGCACTGAGTTTGTACCACGATAGCTTCTCAAAGGTTAATTTGTCTGCTGTGCATTGCAAGGACATGTTATCTTTCTCTGTGAGTTGATTCCGAGGCTGGAGATTAATTTCAAGACCCCCTGCAAGTTAGAAAAATAAAAGCAATTCCTATTAGGTTGCACATTTTGTTGCCAACATTAACTTGAAGAAGCCATTTTACAAATACAGCCTTATCCTTATCCAGTTGTAAATACGGAAAAAAAACACTGAAAAAAATAGTCTATCAATCATCTAAAGACTACAAATTTATTAAAAGCAATAGATTTTAAATGGATCAAAGGAAGGCCTGTGTAATTAATACCATTCTTCTTCCTATAGAAACTTACGCAACCTAAGACAATTCTTAGCATTATCTTAGAGATCACTTTCAGATTTGAATTAAGATAATATTTCAGCATGTGAACATGGGGACTGATTTTCAAGAAGACAGAAGCTCTTTGCCACTGGTTTTGAAAATGTTAGTCCTAGCCTTTACAGTACATTTTTACTCATTTTGTGACACTACCGTAATTTCTCTGTAGCTCTTTTAAGTGACTGCAAACAGCCACCAGCAGTCACTCTTGGGACAACAGTGCCCACTTGCATTATTTTCATGGGACCACCACTCCACTGATGCCAGCAGAACTAATCACTTGGCTAAAGTTAGGTGGTGACTTTAAAGGCTGCCTTAGGAAAACCTTAGGTAAAACTAAAATCCTAAAGGATTCAAGGATTTTATAAAGGACGGGAATCAGACAGCAGTGTTGAAGTGCCTATCATTAGCAAAACAGACGCAATAACATTAATTCAACATGACTGTGGTCAACAGGGTATACTTACTGGTCACATGAAAGGAGATAACTCTCTCACTTGACCCAGCTCTGTTCGTAGCCATACATCTATACAAAGCAGATACATTCGCTGCTTGAATCACAAGGGTGCTCACAGTCTACAAAAGAACAACCAAGCAATTTCAGACTGCATCAGTGCTAAAGTACATACATGAGCCTAACTATTCCAACAGCTCAGCAAAGCACTCTGCAGGTATCTGCACAACCGAAAATCCCTCCAAAGCACAAATCCATAGCATGGCAGGAGCACAGTCCCTTCCTGATGTTTACATTTTTCTCCTTAAGCATGCAACAATCAGGCAAAAGAAAACAAGAAAAAGCAGCCTGCCAGAAGGCAGACTATGGTAAGTGTGGTAATAGACGTTGCACCCACAACTTCTCTCTTCAGGCTCTCCAGCTTCTCTGTATTATAGTTAATTGGCATCTAACTTCAGACCAGTGCTTGTTCAAGCACTGAAATGTAAGTTATGTTCTTCACTGGAGACTCATTTTGGGTCGGTGTCTAAAGGACTTGGAAGTGTGTATCTCTGCCTATTGGCTTCAGCAGGAGCTTGCACAACTAGCTGAGAGTAGATCCCCAAGTTCAATGATAGGTGAAAAGAGTCTCATCTCTAGTGATGTATTTCCAGATATGTGGACTGTTGAACAGGTTGCTAATCAACCCCAAGCAACAGAAAAGAAAATGTGCTCACCTTTGTTTTCCCAGCAATAGTAACAACTCGGTGCTTAATTTCAATCTGATTCCCACCCTTTCTCTCCGAGATCACTTTCCATTTCCTGCATGCATATGGATTGGCTCCTGAGCGAACTTTCCTGAGATATAAGTAGAGACATATGTATTAGATAAAACGAATATTCACCCTTCAAGAGAGCGGGTGTGTGTTCTCTTTACAATAGGCATATATTTCTCTATAAATCAGATGCATCAGCAGCCACAGCCTGCCAAGGGGAGTGAAAAGTATGTTTCTTGAAGCACGTCTATTAAATTGCACCCTATAACCTTCTGAGACCTTTGTGCTCTGTAAAATAAGGAACCCTTAAGCTTAAAGGTGAATTTCCTAATTAATCTGCCTGTGTCAGCCCAGCTGGGATGCTTGGAGGGAAGCAGCTATTCTGGGAACAAATCTCCATTCACAAATGGATGATTCAAGTTAGTTTAGTTCAAAGGAAGACAGAGAGACATAGAAATCACTGAATTCCCTACAAGAATTTCTTGAGGACAGTAGCCATTGTGTAGGAAGCAACCAGGCTCCAAAGGAAGAGACTAGTGGAAATCATTTTAAAAACAACAACAGGAAAGAAGAATGTTGGAGTTTTTTTTCTGGGTTGTTTTTTGTTTTTTTTTAAAGGAAATCTGGTCTTATGGCAGGGCCAGATAAGGGAAGCTGTGTGAATCTCAGGCAGGCACTCTCTCTATCATTCCCCAACATCAATCAGTGCACTTCCTCTAAGATACACTTTCACACAGATAAAGAGCACCGTCACACTCAGCATTTGAGCGTAAGAAAATAAAAACCACACGGATCTGTAATTAGCATCAATAGCAAATCTCCTCTGTTTGGGATGGAGTTTTGGGCCTGCAGCCCACGGGGACATCTATGGGGAGGACACACAGATAGCTGTGTTTGAAACCCCACACAAACCAAGATGCCCTTCAAGAAAGCATGACAGCAGCATGCAGGCACTACTGGCTCCTCACTGCGGGTGGCCCTTGCCTCTGCCGACAACAATGACCCTGGCAGCAACAATCTGCCTGTCAAGTACAACGATCTTTTCTTCATTGGCCATTGTGTTTGCACTCAGTAACAAGCCTCTGGACAAGGGATGCACTGAAAGAAAACCCAACCCAAACATCCCTCAAGAGCTACGTAAGCCACAGAAGGCGGCAAGGGCTTAGCACTTACTGGGGGTTAAAAGTGCATTCCTCCTCCAGCTGCCAGTGCCAGACGATGGTGGTGGGAGGCGGGACGGCGTAGACAGTGCAGGTAAGTGTCTGCGTTGAGCCGAACTTGTAGGAGTCGACAGGGGCCAGCAGCGCATTTTCGCCAATCTGGGGGGGGACTGGAGGAGAGGGCAGCAGGTTACATCTCCTGTTGATGGCTCCCCAAGAGCACTACATGCATGCCTGAGACTCACAGCAACTAATTCATGCCATGAGTGCAACACAGAGCATCTCCACGGACATGCTGGGAAGAGGTGAACCTGCCCAACACCTTGAGGATCAAGCCCTCAAGATGCAATGCTTAGGATCTCCTATAAAATCTCACTTTATTACTCCCTGGTTTGAAAAGCAATCATTGGACTCCCAGCACCGTACCCAACCATTAAATGCATATTATTCCCCAGTCCTGATCCCACTGCATGTAACCTCACTGCCCTTTCCAAGACCTGCTGTCTTCAAAGCATAGAGACAAGGCTGTTTCCTGGGGAGCAAAGAGGAGGAGGAAGAGGAGGAAGAGGGTTGCACAGGGCAGAGCAGAAGAGGTGGAACAGCCTCCATGAAGCAGGAAGGATGGGCAAGGCGGGACACCGCCAGGATGGAGTGGGGTGGGGGAGGACTGTAGCAGCACGGCCAGCAAGGAGGGCAGGAAAAGAGCAGGATGCAGAGGCAAAGAAATAATATACACAAAACAACCCCCCCCCACACACACATAAAGTATCATCACAACAACACCACCAGGAGCCTGCAGCCTCTTGAGCAGCAAGCACATCCTGGAGCCAGGAGAGATGGACCACCTCTGCCCTCCCACAGCTGAGGTTCAAGTGCTCTCCTCCCAGCTACTGGCCCCAGTTAAATCTTCATAGCTCTGGGATGAATTTAATCCTAAGAATGGTGATACATCACGTAGGCATGTGAGAGAAAGATACCCCTTTGATACGCTACTTACCATTCACAAGCAGGGTAAACGTATGTCTCTTTTGCATCTTGTTAGTAGGGTTTGTAAGGACAACGGTGTAATTCCCAGCATCCTTTTCAGTTGCTTCAGTGATCACTAACGTGTAGCCAAGTTTAACTGTATGATTTGCATTGATGGCTTTTCCATTTTTATACCTGAAGAAAATATAGAGCGCTTTGAATACTTGAGAGCTTTACCTTGACTAAGAATAGCTCAGTTTTTCAAACACATTATGTCCTGATTCTTACCATTTCACCTCTGGTGGAGGATATCCCCTAAATTTGATGGGAATTTTGACTGTATCGCCTAGCTTTGTCTCGACCACATTCTCCATTCTCTCCAGATGAATAAAAGGACTTTCTGAAAAAAAAAAAACAGAATTAAACTGAATGTTCTTTCCATGTGGACAAAAGTGTAAGTGCTCTCAATTTGGGTTAGCACTCAATAGCAGATGACAAATAGGGTCTAGTGACCGGATGCCACTGGTAAAGCACACCTGGCTCCAAACTGGGCTCTGGAGAGATGGACCCACCATGAAAAGCCAATCCTCTCCCCCACACAGAGGAATCGACCAGTTCCTCCACTGAGAAGCTCTGGAAAGCACAGCTCAGGATGGAGTGATAACTGTCAGATCTAGTGTCAGACCTGCATGTATATATATGTGTGTGTATATATTATAAAACTGGCTCAATCTACTCATTCCAGGAAAGAATAGTATTCAAAACTACAATGGGATAAAGTTAAATACTTTCAGCCTCTTCTCAAGTATGTATTTGAACTGTTGCAGTCACAGAATACTTTGAAATTACTTACATTACTTGTTATAAGTTATAAACTTGCATTCAGACTAAGACAGTGATTAGCCTTTTGACTAAACTTAATATCCAGTACACTTACTATAGCACATGATCTTGTTTTGGGTCCTCAAGAGAAATAGAAAAAAAACAGGAGAAAATTGAGTCTATCTTGAATCACTGTGCCACATAGTAAGTTTGAATGTTAATTGAAAAAAAAAAAAAGCCATTAATATTCTGACCCCTGAAATCAGACCTCAGGAAAACCAGCCTCCTTCAAAATACAAAATCTTTTGTGTGACTTAGTGATTAAAAATGGTCTCATGCTGGCAATTTTTTTCTAGAAGTAATCCAGTGGAGCTGCTGGGGCTGTGCCCAAGAGGGGCTTTGAGAAAAGGCTATAGGATGTGGCCTCGTACTTATCTATGCACTTAGCCAAAGTTGTTTCCTTTGCATCATTTCCGTACAACCAAAACTCCATTTGATTCATCTATTCATAACGTAAAAGCTGAAAGGTTTACTTCCCTAGCTTCATTCATGATGACCCAGACTCTTATCCCGCAGAGCCACCAGAATCTAGTCTAAATTCACTAATTCAGTGAGAACAGGCAGCCCTTATACAAAGTCATCCACACAAATTCAGCTTTACAGGACCTCAAGGAGGTCAACACAGAAGAAAACCAGAGGCTTACCTCAGTTTATTTTAGTGTTCTTTTTCCTGTGGGATTCTACAGCTTTCAGTAACATACACCATCCTTTAAAATCTTATCATTAGCTAAGTTTGTGGTATAAAAATAATCCTATAGTGGGTGCAAGAGGAATAGTGTAGGTGCAGTTTGGTTATTTCTGTCATTTGATTCATCACCGAGATGCCTTCTGCATCACATTAATCAACCCCAAATCTGAAGCAACCAACAAAACTGAAGTGGAAGATGTCATACCGTGGATAATGAAGTAACTGCTGTTTTTCATGTTCATACGACCACTGGATGCTGCACAAGTATATCGACCTTTGTCACTTAAGGACACACTGTTGATGGTAAGAGTGCTTACAAACTTCTTTACTTCTCCTGCAGTGGTTTTTAAATCCCTTATTGTGGCACGTTTTTCCTGTAACAGATAAAAGACAGAAGTGTTTGGGAATTTTATTATACCTAAACCAAATTTTGTTGTAATGATGGCAGCTTTAAGTTGTTATGGATTTACCTTGATGGAAGGGTAGTCCCATTTAAAATCAATTCCTACATTCAGTTCTGTCCTTACAGTGCAATTGAGAACAAGTTTTTCTCCCACTGCCAGCTCTACTTGGTTGTGTGGGTTCATTGTCAGGTCATAAATCTGGTATCCTAGAGGAAGAAAAAGGCACATCCAAAACATGGGTGTAAGAAGAGGTTTCTTCACAGCATTCGGCACCAAATTTCCCAGGCAAATTTACCAAAACTCCTACTGAAACCCCAGCTACAAAGAGACTCCTCGATGCCCCAGTGCAACATGATGCGTACAAAGGAGCCTGGAGGGGAGAGATATCCCTGCCCTGAGTATTTCCCATCCAAGAGCCTTCTCAGACAGTGACGCAGCAGGATGTATGCACTTGATCAGAGCCCCCCCGGTGGTGGGAGCAGGCAGGAGATGGTGATCCACAAAGTTCCTCTGCCTTAGACACCTTCTTGTTACCATTGTGAAACCTGAAACTAAAGGAGATATATTCTCCTCCTCAGTAAGCTGGAAACTTTATTAAAAATAAATCTGGCATTGGCAAAATTATCCAAAGTTTACTTTGTTCAACAAAATATTTTAAATATTCCAAAACAGAATATTGTGAATGCAGGAATTCTGAATTTGCTCCAAATCAGAGTAAGAATTCAAAAATTTGATGGAGAAGCCAAAGCCTGCTGCACAGAGTAAAGGGTGGAGGGCTGCTATGCTTTCCTGCCAAGCAAGGCAAGACTGCCTTGGTGCCATCTGACCACTTGAAGTGGTCACTGTGTCCTCCGCCAAAGGAGAAATAGCTGCAGTTGCAGCTCAGGCTTGAGCCTCCCCAGCATCATCATGTTATTTCTGTGTTTTGATAAACAATTGACAAAATATAGCAGGAGAGCATAAATCCATGTGAGAGTCAGGACATAGGTCTGAAGGAGATAAGACAACCTAGCTCCTAGTATGACCTTCAGATCCCCCATTCCCTTGGTACCCTCTCAGAATAATTCCTTTCCATCTGCTGCTGATGGGTGCCTGCCCCTAGTTCCCTTCAACTATGACTTGGATCATGCAGAAGTGAATAAAGTGCAGAATGGCGTGATTTTAGGAAAAAGGCTTGTATTGTCAGGAAAAAAAAAATCCTCGGCATCTATGTAAAACAGTAAAAATAGAAGCACTTATCCCAGTGATGAACCAGAAAGAACACAATACATTGCATTTAAAAGAAAAGTAATATATATCACAACATCTATTTTGCATTAGCTGCATCGTCACTATTAAACAATGTAGAGTCCAACCAAATGTAATTGATTCAGTATGTTGTAGCAAGCAAAATAACATTGGCTATCGAGAAGAAAAAAAAACTAAGGCTTACCTACAACTGCAACTATGTATATCACAGACTGGTAGCTTTCATCATCTATTTTAGCTTCACAGAAGACCATGCCTGCATAGTTGATTAAATGACTGGGTATAGTGAAGCCTTTTTTATTATTCCACGAAATTGATTTACCATCAGGAACAAATATCTTTTCTGGATATTTCTGTTTGAAATATTGAAAAAATATAGTCAGATTTCAAAAATCAAACAAAACTGAATTTTCAAGTCCAACATTTTCCATAACCACAGCATCCCAGTTTTAATATCCTAGCTCAGGCGAGCTCCCTTTTGTAGGCATCACTCCGCACTTTGAGAGTGCAGGATCATGGGTGAGTAGTACATTTACAGCACTCGCCTTGTATTCACAGGCTGTAAATCTCCCAGGGATGGAAGGAAGTTTTAAAGAAGTGTATCTATACTTCAAGCAATGTATTTATGTCACAGTGATTTCAACTAACTCTTAAAATAATAATGGGCTTTTTCCTTACCGCATGCAGAGATACATTGAGATTTGATATGGTTCCAAGGCACGGCACTACCACAGTTTTATTCTTGGTGATGTATACAATGCCAAGCTGATCACTAACTGAAGTCACAAATGGAGATCTGTAATCTGGAAAAATATTCAGTTGGTAAATGGATATTATTTGTCACATGATTATGGAAGAAACGTTTCCAATTTTGTTCTTTCCCTGTCTATTTCTTCTCAAATCAGTTTTACTCTTTTCTGTGCGGTAAAACATTTAAATGATGAGACTAAATAGGGGGTAGATATCTTGACAGACCCCAAGCCAGCTTTACAATATCATTATACTCAAAACAGTTATCAGCAGCGACACCCGCTTTGGAGAATAGCTTCCTGCCACAGCAGTCTTTGTGCAGACAAAAATCTGTTTTACCCTAGTGTGACTCTCCTTACACAAGTATCACAGGAAATATTGGTTAAAAGTAGTGCCATGCTACACTGGCTCCTCCAATGGCAGCATCCTTTCCAAAGTCAGACCAAAAAAAAAACCAAACAATTAAGTTGATGATCTTATAAAACAAGCTAACCCATGTACATAACACTATCTCATTTTAAAAAATGGTAACTATAAGTTAGTAATAAAAAGGAAAGAGGGTGCATAAGAAAATGAGTATGAAGTCATCAGTGCAAAAAAGGCAGATGCCGCAATGAATGTGCTTACCTAAAACTGAGCGTATAACTGGAGGCTTTGCAGTGCCTGCGATGCTCAGCTGCGCTGCTACTGACACATTGAGTTTGAAAACTTAGGTCTTACAGCCTAAATAGATTCTACCATCACTGTCAGCAAATGTATGGAAGTTTATGTTTTGGGATTGTTTGGGGTTTTTTTGATGGTATCAGATAGTACATATCGTAAAAGGGATCGGATCTGCCATTTTTAATAAATATACAATCTCTGTAACCCTCCCTCGTGTGAAACTCCATCTGAGGTCAGTAATAGCTCTGCATTCGTGAGGACAGGCTCAGTGCGCAGCAGAGATATGTATGCTAAGTTCTGGGTGGAGGAGAACAGCAAACCAAGTACTGCATACAGCAGGTCAGTTCAAAATTACAGCTACAAGGGCTTTTCTATTGACGGCAACAGCGTACTGGCAAGTAATTACTCTACATGAAAACAAGAAAAATAACAGTTTAACAGGATCAAAAATTCTGGGATTAATAAATTTTAATTTCAAAACCATTTTGAGATACTTCATATCCCTTTTTCTCTAGAGGCTAGAGGAAGAGCCACCTAAGAGTGTGTAAGGACTTACCTTGGACATAGACATAAATGGTTGTAGCTGCCTGCTTGTCCCTGTAAAGGCACCTGTAGTCCCCTGTGTCATTGCCGATAACTTTGAGGAGAGTAAGTCTCTTGCAGTAGGGACCATCGCTGCAGTCTGTCACAGAGATACGCTTCTCAGCACTGCTCTGGTTGCTTGGCCAGGACCACTCCAGTGGTCTCTGACCGCTGAGAAAGCAAATGTTAGAGGAATGTGAGCATGTGACGCATGTCAGTGCTGATGCCAAGATGGTGAACTCCAGCCCCACTAGTCTCTATGGCTATGGAGAGGAACGGGTTTCATCCTGTCACATGAAGCATCATGCCATGTAGGATAAATTCACCTAAATTGGCCGATTTTTAATACCTATAAGGAAGCTACTTGAGATTTACATTCTGCCGAATCTAAGTGACACAGCACCCAAAAGGGACTGTCAAGAGCGTGGCTCACCAGTGGGGTCCATGAGGACCCAGCTGACGTTTCCTCCTCCCGGCCACCCTGCGCTCCCCAGCTCTCCCTTGCTGCAACCCTCTTAGTTTCTAAAGTCTGTCAGGGAAAAGCGTGTTGGGGGGCACAAAGAGAGTAGGGACAAACGGGAGCGATGAAGGGAGAGAGACAGAATCACCTGCGATTCTGTACAAAAATTCACTACGTGAAGTACCCCCATCAAAGTCGCGTTGGAAAGATTTGCCCTTACCTGCAAGTAATATTTAGAGTGTCATTTGCAGTTATTGTGAGGACATCTTTTTGGATGCTGAGGGCTGGCTGATCCAGAGAAATAAATAAACCTGCAAAAACATGTATAAAAACCCTCAAATCAATCCAACAAAGTAAATGCTACTCAGTCAGAAAGGCTTTATATAAAGGAATATGCAGCATGTTTTAAGCGGACACTTTCACATCACCTACTTAGCAGTGAAGGGTAAATAATGACTTTTCATACATCTCAAAAAGTTCAAAAACTCTGTCATAACAGGAAGCAAAGGCAGATGGTCAGAGGCTAGCTGCAGAGCACTACAATTCAGCCAGCCAGGGTGGAGTTCCTGTTTTCTTGAGTTGCCAACTTCAAGGTCTAACAAGAGGATGTGGGACATTGAAACAGAGTGAACCTTCATCTGATGATCTCACTCCCTGGGGAAAGGGATTACTAACTTTTCTTTTAATAAATTGAACATACTTCTGTTCTTCAAGACTGCAGATCAATGAATTATGTGGAAGAACTATTTCACAGTTTGTCACAAATTCAAGACCTCATGAACTTATTTTTATCCCATGATTTTCTAAGGTTATCTCTTTCTTCCTAGGCATTTAGGCAAAAATCGATTACTACCAGACTTCATTTGCGCAAGAGATCTCATTGCGCCCATCCCAAGCCACCTGTGCTGTGAGGGCTGTGATCTGGGTGCCAGTGCCTGCTCTGAGGCAACAGCCCAGCTTGCACAACATCTGTGAGTACCACAGGGAGAGATTTTCAGTTTGCTCTGGCTGCTCCCATCACCGTCAGGAATCCCACCTCTCCTGTGCGAGCCAGCAGCCCCAACCAGGACAGCTCAGCCAGTTACAACAGGCAACAAGAAAGCGTGGCCAGACCGGGACCTTCCCTATTTCCCTAGTATTTCCCCACGCTTTAATCACTGGCATCCCAAGCAGGTTCTTGGCTGATGACGGGTTTCCCACTTTGGCTCCAGGGACAATTTGCTCCTGGAAACAGCAGCTGATGCGGGAGCCAAGCGAGCACGACACTAAGCCATGGCAGGCAGCCCCCTCCGACGGGCAGCACCGGCCGGCGGGACAGGAGAGAGCTGGAGGCCCGGGGAGGAGAAGACTGGACGAGGGCGGGAGGGGACAGCAACGCCGCAGCGCCGGGCGCCCCGTCCCACGCCGGGGCTCGCCCTGCATCACCCGCTCTACCAGCCCACACAGCCCCAAGGGAAACTCCACCTGCGCCGTTCCCCGCACACCATCACCTCCGCACACCCTCCCCTCGGCGCCCCGGGGGACCGCCGGACACCGGCGGCTCCCCGCCAGGCCGGGCCCGGGGCACCCGGGGCTCCCCAGGGGCTTACCGGGAGCCAGGCACAGCAG
>VZZY01024059.1:0-60921 GCA_013400335.1 Eurystomus gularis | reverse complement strand
CACCCCGCCTTGGCCCCGCCCAGCCGGCCCCTCCCCAGGGCCCGGGTGCCGCCCGCCGGGGATGCTCAGGTTTGCGGGGAGCCCCGGAGCAGCCCCCCCTGCTCGGCGGCGGGAGGACCTCAGGCAGAGGCCTTTGCCCAGCCGAGTGGTTGAAGTGTCTGATGGCGTCAGCGCTGAGTTCACAGCGTGGGAGTCCCCGAATCACGGCGCCTGTACCCACCAGCCCCACCGGCCACAGCTCGTCTCATGGGATCCAAGAGCTGCCGGGTGGAGCCGCCCCATCCCACTCGAGATGCTACTCAGTGGCAGCAACCATGCCCCTCTCCCTCCAAAGGTTTGAGTTTTTCCAAAAATGAACCCTCTGCCTGGAACTATACCTTCCAGCCAAAGGGTGAAGTTTGTGAGGTAGTCCTTGAGGAATAATAAGCATGTGTTTATCAGTGCTTTGTGCATACACGTAACCATAAAACCTCACTGGGAAATAAATAAATCTGTGTAGAGAGATACGTAGATACATAGGTAGATGATCAGGTAGACAGAAACACACAGCTCCATACATAGCTAGGCATACTTATACATATATGTACTTCTTCATGCAACATTTTTCTCTTTCCCTGCAAATCTGTGTGTGAGCTTGTCCACAAATGACTAAGTTAATGAAGCAGATTTTTATTTTGCACACTATGCAATTCCAGCTGTTTTACTGTACTGGGGGATGAGTGTAATTTCCTTTGAAATTACACCCCCGTTGCTCACAGAAAGATACAGGGAGTGAGAGAAGCCAAATTCCTATACTGATTTTTCCCAAAGATCCAATAAAATCCATGAAAAGCCAAAGAAGACTCATGTGGTTCAAGAGGCAGCAAGTTGGCACCATGCAAATAAAACGTGTTCTTGCTATTCTTATGAGCTCTTTAACCAGAAAATTGCTAGCCCTTATTAATATCCCCACCTCCATAGCAGGTCATTGGTATTCCTAAGTGATTTTGAGAACTCTGGCAGTGATTGCTAATCAGCTGACCCTTGCTGAGACTAGGTTGCACACAGGGTTTATGTGGTAGTGATAAATACCTAGTGAGAACAAAGGGTACCTACTGCTAAAGAACCACTTTTGATTACTTTAGTTGCAGCAATGCTGGTTTTGTTGGGTTTGACTACAAAGAGGAAATTTTTGGTAGGGGATGGATGACCTGCAAGGACTGTTTGCCTCCAAAGCAGTTTAGCTCATCAACAAAGCAAATGAAATTATAGCAGTAAGTTGAAAAATATTCACATGAAATTAATATAGGAGGCATAGAACACAGTAAAATTACCGGTAGCTCACTTCAGTACATTCTGCATTCCTACATGAGCTTCTAAAAATGCAACCTGTACAAAATATGTCACTGTACTGATATTAACAAGTAAATTTTATGAAAATTAGTCAGACAATGTGCAACTAGATTTTACTGCAATACCAATTAGGCTCTGTTTCCATGCACAGTCATTGCTATTCAGTGAGTGGTTTGGACTGGAGTGGTCGGTTTCATTGTTGAAAATTATTTTGGTGCCTGGGCTTTATGGGAACAAACACCCACTGTTTTCCCTAAGCATATCTAAGCAGAGATAGATGAATGCTAGCCCTCCCCAGGCCCTTTGGTGTTTGCCACGTTCCCTGCCTCCTTGTCGCCTGCAGTGTCCTGAGGAAGGGAAGGAAAGGAGGGGGGCTGACCCCTCAAACACACAAATCTCCTGGCTGATCAGTGCACATATCGAACTGAGCAGCTGGCAGCAAGGAGTTTGCACATTACGAATGTGTGGCATCCACAGGGAAGTGCACGTTTCAAATGCACAGTGTATTTTAATCTCCGTGAGTGATCCTGGTGAGATCTCAGTCTTTACGCTGTGCTTCAGACACAATTCCCCAGTCCTTTGCCTGGCTGTCAGTATAATCTTGTTAACTAGAATAATGTTGCAGGAACTGCTCCTTCATTGTATGAATTGCCATCCCTGTAGTACCAGGGACATTTGTGATACCAATGAGCAAACTAGAAGACAACTTCTTTACACTCCAGACACTTAAATAGGGTCCTGACTCTGTAAATATTTATTTACAAGAATAACTTTACTCTGGAGAGTATTACTCTGGAGAGTATTCTACAGATGCAGGGCTTTTCATCTGAATCATATCATATACATATATATACATATATATGGTGCTGGAGGGATTAATTCTCTAGTAAGATCAAGTAAAAACTATAGCCAAGAACCATTGGAAATAGTAGGCGTCTAGGGAAAGTGAGAGCTAGAAAAGATGTGAGGTGGCTGTACTGACACAGGATCTATGGTATCATATGTGTTTGGCTACAGTGATTTTTCTATTTTGAGCTTTGATGGGGCTTTCTCAAGCGGATTGTGACTGGAAGATGCCATACCTGTGAGAGAAAAATTAACCTGAGCACAGAAGATGGTTGCCTAAAGTCCAAGTGAAAGATTTATCTAAATACACTGCTACCACGATAGCTACGGGACAGCAGATGTCTGGTTACAAAACCAAAACCCCAGGGATTCAAGTGATGGCAGCTTCCTTGTCCAGACTTTTAGGCTGTAATTTCTGCACAGCCTTTGGTCATCCTTTAGACTCGTAGAGTATCCAGTGCAGCCCAGCTTGCGTCAGAGACTACTAGTGCTGAACTATGGGGAGCTAGTGAGAGAAGCCAAATATGTTATGTTATTGAGTGAGTTTGGGTTGGGATTTCCTCCCTCCCCAGAGACAGTTTCAATATTGGAAACTTCCTGAGATCCTGAAAACAACATGCAATGGCTTCTAAACCTACCCCACCCTTTGTCTCGGCTCCCCCACCTGCCTTAAATAACAGGCAATCCCATCAAGACATTTCAAGTCTGCCTTAGTTCAGAAAAGTCTGCCCCTGCCTTGACCAGACAATACCAGTAAAGAAACAGGGGCCTGGAAGACACTCCATGAATGATCAGCCCTCCTGCCACACTCAGCAGATCTCAGCCCAGTGTGGGACCATATCTGGACATTTGCAGAAGAGCTGGTAGCCAAAAGACAAGATGCAATCAGACCATGTGCATCACTCTATGCTTCATCAGATCGATTCCCTGCTCACACAACATCTCCCAGAGCCCCTTGAAAAGCAGCTCCCATCTGAAATCAGTGTGTTCCCAGCTCCTGGGGCAATTTCCCTCCTTCCCTGCAGCTTCTTTCTGCCTCAAGGAAAACTGTGCCCATGGATGCTCCCTGGGAATGATCTGTGTAACGGGAGGGGACACAAAGTCTCGCCTTGGCCAAACAGGGCCAGCAAGCTTTTGTTTATGCATCTGCTCCTCTGGTTGCCAAAAGCTCATTAAAAACAAGACACAAAGAAGCAGCAGAGGAACCGGACAACCCCCGCTTTCCTCTCCTCCTTGACCTGTCACGACTCCCCCAGGCTGGCCGGCTCTGTCAGCACCTCCCCAGTATCCCAAGGCAAGGAGCCCGGTCAGAGCAATTGCAGCCACAGGGAGCAGCCAGGCTGCCTTCTGTTTGCTTAATTACTCAAATAACAACCTGGAGGGAGATAAGGGCTGGCACTGGGAACACCGATTTTGCGCTTCCTTGCTTGTGTAGCTCAGTAAGTTTGCAAGTGGTCAACATGCCACACAGAATACATCTGCATAGAATACAGCAGCCAGACTGGCTCACAGTCAGACCTCTGCACCACAGCTGGTGCTGCAAGAACCTCAGCATCTAATGAAAGTGTGGAAGTTACCTTCAGCTCTGTCTACATTGTAGATTGCACCCTTGCAACAACCACTGTAACCAGGCAGTATGGCCTTATTGTGGCTTTCATCAGGCGTGTTTCACTAGTGCAGATAAACCTTGCTAAGGCAGACATGGAAGCACATTCATGATGACACTACAAGAAGAAAATGAGAAGGCGTTCATCACTTTTCATATAAACCACATGGAACATCAGAAATACATTTAGCATAACACATACTCCATGTACAGACCCCGGAAAATGCAAGTTGGTTTGCAAGTGGCATTGTAAAGGGAAAAATCTCTCCTTCCAGCTAGAAATTAAATAGTAACTGTCCCAGGTGAGAACAGGCATGGAAGTAGGAATGAGAAAGCATAAAACCACTCATTTGCAGACAGAGTTGCCTGAAGGCAGAGATTTGAATGATTCTGTTTTGAGAGTATGCCAAAAATGTTGAGACTTTGCCGGAATCAGTGGGCACATCACCTGTCTTTGGCTATGTCCAGCTATAAACAGGAGGTGTGAGTTCAGTGTGTGTGGACATCCCCAAAGCAGCTTTATCTGAGCTTGGCTGAATGCTGATGGTAACAAAACTGGAGGCACAGGTTGATTGCTGTCAAGTCCCAGACCAGTCCAACTTGCCTTAGATGCATCTCTCCACCCCTAGGTGCCAAATTATGGTTGGAAGCACGTGGAATTTTAGGGACACACCTTTGAAAATTTTGATTTCTTTCACTGTTTATTTGCTTGCCCCCATCATGTCCCAAAACTCTGTGTAATGGCTCATGCCAGGACAACAGGATCCTACTCATCCCCCATTGAAGGAGCTGTTCATTTTTTCCCCACCAAGCTGGTTTTCCCCACCAAAACCTTTGTGGGGAAGGGATAAATGCCCTTACTTGTTTATGCAGCTGAAGTCTGTGGAAACTTCTCTCCCACTTGCAACAGGAAGCAACTCCGAAGCATCACTTTCTGAGCAGGAAGCAGAGGGTAATTCAGTGTCTGGGCCCCTGCACATGTGGCCAGTCAGGCTAATGGATGGGCAGCTGGTGACAGGGAAAAGCTACAGATTCTTACACAGAAGTAAGTGACATGTAATATTTTTTCCTTTTTTTTTTTCTCTCTTTTTTCTTTCTTTTTCCTTTTTTTTTGAAGGAGGCTCAAAGTTGATAGTCTGTGAAAAAAAGTCTGAAAGCCTAGGCTAACAAAACTTCTGGAGAAGGACAAAATCCTATTTTTCAACAGTTCACTGGTGAAGCATGCTCTCACTGCATCCACTCCAGTGAAGATATTTGCATCACACAAAAGTACTCTCACCGCCATGCTGCAGGAATGGAAAGCAGCATCCTCAGCTGCTTTGTCCACACGGCTGCATTTTTATAGCAATTCCCTTAATATTCACTGAAGGAGAAGGAGAACAAGGAACCAAGCATCACACTATTCACAAAGAGTGTCCTGGAGGAGAGACCTGGATTCTGGTCCTTGTGCCTGCAAATATGGATTCAACTGTGTTCAACGTGTAGAACAGTGCCATCGAGAAACCTGAAATGCCCAGCCACTATAGCATGGTCTTCCACAGGTGGATTTCCACAGTGGTAGAAGTCTAACTACTTGGGAAACAGTCTGCCAAAAATATATGTTACTGGTTTGTTATGAAATAAAGAAAAATTATGAATGTATCTGGCCAACAAATTCTTACAACAAGTCACTGCATTAGGAGTAGAAGCAATGCACCCCAGCTCCCAGGGGGTATGTGTCCCCCATATCACATAGGGAACAATCTCCAGCTGGAGGTTTTTTGGGTTGTTTGTAGCACTTTTCTGCCATGGAGGTGCCTCAGTATCTGCGAAGGATTTTATCATATTGCAGCCTTTCACTGATGAGAGCTCTAATGTGATGTCTCTCCTACATCCTACCAATTTTAAAAGGAAATATATATGGAACTAGTATCTTAGAGATATTTGCCTACTGTCATGTTTGCTTGAAACTGGCAGAAGGGTCAAAAAATTATGAGTCAAGTAGATAGAAAAAAAAAACCAGATAGATGTAAAATATGATTAGGTAAGTCCTATTTCCCTAGGAAACTGGCCAAAAATTTACAGATCGCACCAACTGGAAAAAGCTTCCATCACTTCATAGGACAGGATTAGAAGTTGAAACCAGAGGCAGCTCGAAGGAGAGCAAAGTGCTGTCAGAAATTGTGAAAACCTGGCCTACAAGGAAAAGCTGAAAGACTTGAGACTGCTCAATCTAGAAGAAGAGGAGATCAGACAGACAGGTGTGATAACAGCCTTCCAGTGGGGAAAGGCTGGAGGTCCCTGATCAATTATCCTCATAGCCACCAAGGGTAAGAGAGGAAATAATCAGTCTAATTTGCTGGACAGGAGATTTATCTCAGATAATGTGGAACATTTTCTGACTTTCAAGACAATTAAGCACCAAAGGTTGTCTGGGGAGTCTGGGACTGGCATCGATTTTGGTGTTTAAGATCAGGTCTGACAGATCTCTGTCAGTGATGAAATACAATTCTGGTTTACAGTGTAAGTAGGTATTAGATAGACTTTTCGGTTGTATTCAAGTCCCATGTATTCATGATTAATAGCAATACAATTTCTGGTTTCCTGTTCTTTAATAAAACAGCTCCAAAATGAAGCACTTCTTTATTGGGTCAATTGTAACATTTCATCCAGCCTACAACAGAAAAATCTGAAATTATCAGTCTCAGCTGATACCTCTTCTACTTCNNNGGGGGGAGGTATCATGGAGTGAGTGGTTTTGTGTTCAGCAATTAAACTGAAAAAACCCCACCAACCTCTAAACCATTATTCCCATAGCCCTAGTTCCAGCTAGGTACTCCTGGGAGAGACTTCAGGGCACAAGTTGATGGGGACTTCTGATACGTGTCAACAGTTGGCAAAGTACAAGCAGTGACTTATAGTGACGACTCAAAATAATGTCAAATGACTTTGCCAAATCAGTGCCAATGGCAGTTTACAGTGCATGTGTCGACCGATAGCACATGATATCTCAACTAACGCTTGCCAGTCCATTTAAACAGCATCTGCGGAAATGTCCAAACTGGTTCCTTCCCAGTAATGAACTTTCTCAGCAAGTATTTTCACAGCCAGGACAACTGAATCGTAATGGAATAGTCTTGTAGGACATAATGTAGGGTCCCCACAGTACAGGGATGTAAGAACATAAAGAACTGTGAGATCCAGAAAAAGGCACAGCAAGAAACAGACAAAGGTGGGATCTCCATCATTCTATCATTCTTCTAAAGACTTTTCGGGATACTAGCACATCTGGCTTTCACAGTCCCTCTGAAGAACTCTTTTTATCTCAGCAGTGAGAGAAGCCTTGTTTCAGATATGCTATGGTCAAAATTTATTTGCACAGCAGATATCTTAAATGTGATGAATCACTTTAAAGTTCTAACACACAAGTTGATTTTTAACACTCATGTCCCAAAAGCCTTTTTCTTACAAAGTATGAAAATTAATCACAACTAATTGCTTATTTGCCTGTTAATCATCTTACTTGTTTTACTTAATACCCACTTTTATGGCATAATGGCCATCATTTGTCCCAAAGAACTGTTCAAAGAATGGAAAGTTCAGCCTGAATTTAGACTCCACTTCCAGAACACAAATTAATCAAGTTTGAAAAGGATCAGGGAGAATTTCTTATCTTATTTCTGATCAGATTGCTCTATTTATAGGGGTGCAAATCACCTTTCAACAGTCTGGGGAAGCAGACTACCTCAGTTCTCGCAACCAGAGTCTCCACCCCAAAACCAGAAACCCTAACCCAAAACTCTATTTTCTACATATTTTGCTTTTGTGAACGAGTTGACTGATTGATTAAATATTTTTTTAACACCTGACTAATTTCTCACACCTCTCATCCAAGCAGAAACATCATAGAAAATATCATACCACCTTCTCAATATTTTCTGATGTGGCTGTAGCTAAATGAATCCTCTGAACAGTTAGTAGCTGATGTGCAGCAGTCGGGTGCAGAAGGAAAATATCAACAGGAAAGAAAATGAAGTGATCAGGCACTCGCTCTACTCTCTGATGAGTTTGTCTCACCAAAGGTTGTCACCAACCAAATGTTAAAATAATACATTTCACTTTGTTTTCTGGAGGGGGACACCCAAACAAGCCATGCACAGAATTCATAAAATCATCCTTAAGGCCAAAAGGAAATATTAGGACATGTCATCTGACCTTTGAAAACCACAGGCAACACAGAGAGCCCACTGGGACACCATTCTTCATTATTTAAGTACGAATTCTACTAGAAGAAAAAAGGAATATTTACTAGCAGTTTGAGCCTGGCTGAAGTTAGAGCCAGACAGTGAATAGCTGATGAAGGGCTCAGAGCCTGCATGTTATCCAGGAGGATTTTAGGATCATATATAATAGCAACCTTAGCACTGTGTTGAAAGTATTCTAAAAAGAAAATAACTGTACACTTACATATATGGGGGCTATAATATATACATATACATGCATGTATATATACACATATATCTGCACTTTGTGGGAGGTCAGGAATATTTCTGGAATTCTACAAGTACAGCCTTTATTAGTAAATGTAGCATTTATTAGTAAACATAGTCAACAACTATTTTAAAAATTATTTCATTTCACCCAATTGCTGATACAGTGCCTGTAAGAAATGTATTACCATTCCCATCCTTTCGGCTGTGGGAATGAACAAGGTAACCCTTCCCTGTAGCACTCATAGCAAGCAATGAGGACACTCCTCTCTGCCTGTCCAGACTCAGAGGGAGCTGGTTAAGGCTGACAAGGCCAAGGAAGCTCTAAAGAAAGCCCAGACCCTTGGGAGGAGCTGGAGGGTTTCCTAGCGACCTGTCCTGCAGCAAGGGAGCAGCCTGGGAGAGCGCCCAGCTTTGTTCGTTTCCATCGTGAGGATCACATTTTCCAGGCAAGGCTTGGATACAAAACATCATAGACCGGGAAAACTGATACACAGGAGGACACGTGGTGGAGCCCTGCCAGGCTGTCCTCTGGAGTGTTGCTTTCTCTGCAGAGGTTATGCTTCAGCAGCAGCATTTCCAGCTGAGACTAGCAGAGTAACGCTGGGCAATGGAGAAGAGGTGAGACAGCAGTTGTGAGTCCAAGATTGATATGGTGAAAGCTACATAGGTGCAAAAGTAGATAGGGATGCCAAATCTCTAGTCTTAAATTGATAGGAAGGACTTTCTCCTGAATCCACAACTATCACCATTAGAAATGAGTGGTGCAAGTAAGCATTTAGAGTGAAAACTTTACAGGATTGTCATGGACCTCAGAATATCTGGTTTTTTAGTTTTGTCCATAAAATGCCACAGGATGAAAGTCAGCAAGAACTCTCCATAAGCCTGAAATTAGACCCTTTATTGCAGGAAATACTATGCCAGCACTGAAGTGTTGGCACCATGCACCTCCTTATTCTTTGACATCTGCTGACTGTCGTGTTCCAAGAAAAAGGTAACTGAGCAGTTCAAGGAAGGAAGATATTGAGCTCAGGGTCACTGATACCTGCCAACAAGACATTTTTTTATTTGACATGACTTAGAAATACAGGAACGTTTGTTTTATAAAGGGTGAGAATCTAAGCACAGAATTGCCATTTCTAAACTTTTTTTTTTTTTAAACCCAGAAAATATAGCAACTGCAGTCAGTGAAGAATGAATCTCTCTAACATTAACGGACATATGAACACTATGTTGAGTAATCCTCTCTGTCTCAACAGACATATGAACAGCCACTATGTTGAGTAATCCTCTCTGTCTCTTCATTCCTTTCCCTCTAAATCATCCATAATGCCATTTACTTTATTCACACAGTTTAACTGAAGTTTTGCTACCCTCTTGTCATCATTTCAGTCACTAGGTATTTTTTTTTCATGTGAACCTGTGAAAATATTTTGATTGAATTGGTGCAAAAATATTTCAGGCAAACCCAAAGTATGGATGTCAAAATATACTAGGAGAATAACACACCTACTGATACAAAATAACGTTATCTACTTATTAAAGGCAGCAAATGGGAAAATATAGATACATGATTTCTAGCTGGTAGGGAAAAAAAGAACAGGTCCTGATTAAAAACCGTTAAAGGACTCTGCATTCTGCAGTAGGAAACTACCTTAATCTATTTGACCTGCTAAGAATGGTCCCAGCTGGCCAGGAGAGCAGGTAAGCAGGTTTACCACACTCATCTGGTGCAGTCAGTGAAAGTCACTTTTTGTAGCCTCTAGCCTTCCTCCTGGATACGCATGTCATCAGGAAAACTGAGTCTGGCCTCACTACTTTCTCTTCCGCCCCTTTAGCTCCACATGTTTCCTGACCCTTGGCTCCTTTGCTGAGAGGGTTTGTCACCTGCACACTGGCTTTGCTAGCACAGCCACATCCTGTACCTTCCCCAAGTCCAGGGTTCATTATTTTCATCAGCCCGTATGATAGCTGTGTGATGGGAATGCATTTTGGTTCAAACCATCCTTGTGTTTGGAAAACAAAGCCGTGTTTCCACTGTGATGTGCAGCAGGGATAGCTGGACAGTAAAAAAGGAACAAAAACCACATAGCATCGCACTTGCTGCCTCTTTGTATAGGATGAGGAATGCCTCATGGGGATTGGAACCTTGGCCTTGGTAAAATGGCACACAGTGGTGAGAGGGTATGTAAAATAGCGGAGCTTCATTTCTCCAAATGCTTCCGTCCTCTTCTTCCAAGGCAGACACTGCCATGAGTACCAGAAAAAGTCATTTGTACTTTCTCTAATATTCCCAATCTCATTATTCTTGTGGTAGTTTTTCCAGGATAAGCATCTCGCCTTATGAGATGCTTCTTCTAAGAAAACAGAAGAGAATAGCCACAGCTGGAGGGTGAGCAGGAGATATCATCAAGGAGGCAGTTTAATAGAGATCTAACCCAGTCTAAAAAGGCAGAGTCGGGAGGAGAAATGTATCTATCCCCAAAGTTCATGCTTGGAAATAAAAAACTTCTCTTCATCTCATTAGAGTTCAATGGGATCTTTTTCTTACCATTATTGATTCAGCTCACAAGATGGCTGCTATCCTGGTGCTACAGCAAATGAATTTACTGCTCATTTGCTGCTGTTCAGGCTGCACTATTGAAGAACAGGGACTGAGCGTGAAGACAGGTCATCCCACAGAAGTCCCCAGTGCTGCATTCCCTAGGAGAAGGCAGGCCAAGGAGCAGCACAACACCCCCTGTCTGCATAGTGGCTTTGGAATGACACAGGAGCCCAGAACATATTAATGAGGGCTTTGCCACAAAATGCTCTTTTGTCTAGAAATAGTTACTCACTTCAATCCCTCCAACCTTATCACCAAAGCACTATGACTAGGACAGCATCTCTCTCAATGCTGAGATCATCTTCTGTGTACTTGTGGCTACATGTGGACAAAATGAGTTTCATAAATGAAGCAACTGAACTCATAAGAAATCCAAATTGAGCACAAAGAATATTTTCAAATTAAAGTTCATTCTGTGCCTTTTTTTGGGCCAGATGGGAATGGGGAACTTCTAACCAAACCTCATTGCTCTGAGAATCCTACTGCTCACAGATGGATCTCTTCCCTAGGCAGGACTGGAAGTGGTCTAGTATGTGCTGACTTGCTGTTTCTTCCATGCTCAGTTCAAAGTGCAAAACAAACAAAATAGCTCAACCTCTCAGGAGAGATTTTAATATTTATGGAGCTTTAGCATGTTGTCCAAAGGAAATAAACCATGCCATCATATTGTTTGTCCGTCTGTAAGTCCCACTCTCCTTAAAAGCTTTTGAATTCTTTGGCCAATTTCTGTCAAAGTTGAAAAGGGGATAGAAGTAGCATAGGTAATTATGTTTGTGGAAACTGGCAGCTAGACAGAGAAGAAAGACTCAGTTCTCTGTCCCTCTAGGGAACAGGTAATCTCTCTGACAGCAGCCAGATACCTAAAGGGCATACACATATCAGCCTGCCAGTCAACCTGTTCTTAGCTCCTAACTGCCCGCAGCACAGGTACAGCTCCAGCCCAGTGGGCATGGATTTAGGCATAGGAGGTAGGGTCACACTGCACAGACCGCCAAGAGCACCCAAGTCCACAGGAAACTAAGCTCTGCTAGTTCTGCTGCTCAAAAACCCAATGTGTTAATATGTTGCTATATTCAGATGTACTTCAGGTGCCAAATGCCAAAGAGCCTTGGCTTTATTTATCACACATCATAGCCAAATGAGAGGCCAGTGCCTTCCAAACAGAAACCACAATGCTTCCAAAGGAACTGCTCTTCTGTCAGTCCGGTTCTGACCTCCTTTGCACTAATGCAGACTGGAAAACTCAGCATGAACATCCTTCACTGCTTAATGTTATCATGTCTTAAATGTCACTTAAAACTATCTCCCCTTGAGAGTGCCAAAAGACACAGAAAAATCCCCAATATTTCTAATAGACTGATTCTGCTGCATAAGCCTTCTGACAGTAAGACAAATTCAGTAACCCTTAATTTCTCCGAAGTCAATAATGAATTTGGCTCAGCATGATGAAAGAAGAAATGTCAAGTAATTCTTGATCTCAAATATGATCTTCTGGTCAAGTGTCTAGAGTCCTCACAGGGACAGTGCCACCAAGGAAAAGGAATTTCACCTTTGAGCTGAAGTCAGATCTATTTTCTTAAAAACAACAGCCAGTGTTGCATACAAGAAAAGAGCAACGCAAAGAAGGATACTGACTTCCACATACCATGAAGTGTTTGCACAGCCTGTAGAGGTCTGTTGGTTTTATAAAAAGAACCACAACTTAAAAAGTTGTGTTCTCAGGCCAGGAACACACCTCTAGAATTCAGCCGCAATTAGTTTGAATATATGGTAAGGTTATTTCCATCCATGGAGTTTATCTATATTTCCTCAGTATTAACAGGTTCCATTTCATTCTTAACGGTTAGCTTACATCAGATATCTACCTGAAGTTATTACTTGTATCACTTGGAGTAGAGAAAGATTTAATCATCTACCATATGTGTGGTGGGGTTTTTTATGCAGCAGGAACAGAGAGATCATTTTCTTTCAAGTGAACATCAACACCCAGTGATAGATAGGCGAGTTTCTGATACAGGAAAATCCTTGTCTCAAATTTTGGAGATGATACTTAGAACAGTCTTAACCTGGAAGATATTTACTTTGGAAGATGACACAGCACAACAGCAAATCAGGCAGCTCCACACTTTACCCATGCCGCTGAAGATTTTGTCTTCTTCCAGGGATAGGTGAAACCACTCCTTTGATTAGTTCAGTAAGTGCGATCATCTCTAGTGGTAGCCATATGGCACTTTGGAAATGCAGCCTTTAATCCTCAGAGGAATTGTAATGGACTGCGTGAGGAAGAGTTTTCATCTCGGTGTCAGACACCAGGAAAGGCTCTGCAAAATGAACTTTTATGAAGGTTGGAAATCTCTGGGTTTGGTGGTAGAAAAATGCTCTAGTTGTGAGAGAGAATGTTATATTGGGAAAATAACACAGTATCTGAACTGCTAGACAAGTTTCTGAACAGGTTAATGAGAAAAATATCTCATGAACTCTCACCTTATTGATAAAAGTCTTACAGGCACAAAAATTTTTACTTCTATGAAACTCTTCTCAAAGTGCCATTTGTCAATCAAGAGGTCGCATTCTCTAAACATTTAAGTCTTTCATAGGTTCAGTTAGAGCCTGACAGTCACAACCTAGTGTTAGCAGCTACAGTTTTGACTTGCCATTAACCAGAAAGGGCATAAAACCCAAGCCATCCACTTCTTGGATATTGAGTTGACTATGTTATATATAAAATGGGATACCACAGGTGGTCTTTCCTGAAAAAAGGCTCTATAGTCACATAATAGGCCAGTGAAGCCAGCGTAGGAACAGAGGCATCTTTGCCTAGTTTTGAATTGCTGTGGAGGTGAGGGGTACAGAGCTGCTGCAGCCAGCATCACTCTGGCTACAGAGGCAGCACAACAAGCAGGTCTGGTTTCCAAGTCCAACAGCAACCTCCAAACCAGCTCAGATACTAGACTGAGGTCTAGCACGGAAGTTCTTTTAAATCTTTGGATGGAGGGTCCACATAAATCCTGTTTGAGGAGAATAAGTCCTTTTTGTGCTTCTGGTCCTTTGATGCACAGAGGATTTAAAGAGCAGCTGTGTATTTATTTTACAACGCATTCAGCATGTATACTTTTGAATGATAAGATGGTTTATCTGTAGTTTGCTTAATCTTTTCCTGTCATTCATGGAGATTAAGCACCATTTTCATTGTAAACATTCCCTCTGCTCCCTTCATGATTCCCTAAGGATACACCAGTTCATATATCCCTTCAAATAATGAATAGGCAAGGACTAATAAATATTTCACACATAAAAGGAATCTTGTAGCAAAAGGCTCTGGTAGCCCCCTTCAGTATGGGAGATATTTCCATTTCATTCTTAGTTCTTGAATCCTTTCTTAAAACTCACAGCCAAACACAGATTTCCAGCAAACGTAGCAAGCACACCCAGACCTAGATAAAATAAAATGATGGAAAATAAACTGCCAGGAAGCAGAGCTCTTATTTTGTATGCAGAGTTCCACCCCCTCCCACTTCCTATAGTGCATTTTTAAAAGGTAGTTGCTCTGTATCCCAGCCCAGTAAAGATTACTATAAATTTTTCCATTACCACCTAAAGCACACTGCACTTTAAAGATTAAGTAAGGGGAAAGTGAAAACATAATTTATAGTGAAATTTCTGAACTTATCAACTCTGAGTAAAAGTAAAGAAAGAAAAATCCAGGAAGGCTCATATAATTTTCCCTCAGCTGGATTTTCATTAAGAGTTGCCTGTGTATTGCATTTGTAGTCATCAGAGAGCAATTAATTAGGCGTACGGCATAATGTAAGTTAAAGCATCTCAGGGCACTAAAGTGGAACAACACTCACAGAAAATATCAGGCCCTTCACAGATAATCCAGCACATAGCACAACTGTACCTTCCAAATTTCCTGGACCAGTTACACCCATTTGGGGCTCAATTCTTTTGATGGTGAAACAAGCTGAAACCTTGCCTTTCATTTCCACGGTTCTGATACATTCCTAATGCTCTCTCCAGGCACAAATGATATACAAGGCTTTGGTATTTTTTCCCGCATTTTGAAGTTACTGCTTCCTTCATTTTGTCTACTTCCCAAGACCTCACTTTTTAACATTAGAAGAAGCTGTATGTGTCTAAACATCTAATTCCTTTTTACAAGTTTCTTTCAGTACCTTTACTTAGGGGAAATAAGTCCACAGATATCCAAAATGTTACACATACAGGAAAGTGGTGTTTTTTCTTTGAAAGAAGGTCTGATTCTTGTCCTGGAAAAACTCATGGTGATTTGTCATCTGTTTCTAAGAAGCTGCTACTTTTGCTGTAGGACATCTCATTGGCTCCTGTGACAGCTTTTGAATTCTTGAAGTTTACAATCCAGCAAAATAAAATATCTCAGACTCAGTGCCTATTTTCTGAAAAGATTACAAACTGCAATGGTCTCATTAAGAACGAAGCCTTTTGGGAAAGAAGACTGAGAAGATAAGGACTTGGATATCTAACTCTATCATGTCTCTCCAGGTATGTATCCTGCTCCTGAGGTCTTTCACAACATGGACTTAGCCAGAGACCTTCCAGCCATGTGATGGTCACATCTAGACAAACACTGCTAAAGGAAGAAGTGGTTTTGGAGCTTTCCCTTCCACTTTCTCATATGCTGCTGATACCTGGTCATGCTTACCATTTGCTCACAAAAAATACTCACAAAAAAAAGTTGCTACCAGCATAGGCACAACCCCCTTCCACCCCTGACACTGGTATCCCCAGTCCTGGTTTTAGAGTTAAGCTGACCATCACTGGTCCAGCTGATGGCTCAGACATGACCTCTGAAAATGAAGCTGAATATTTCATCTATTCCAGCATGATCCAGGCTGCACTGAATGGGATGAGTACCATCCTATATCCCCAGGCATAAGTTTTCATTGTTTCTCTTTACAGCCATAATCACACAGTTACAGTGAGTTGGTCCATTGGACTCATGTGGCAGAAAATAAACACAGTTCAAAGAAACAGTTTTTCATGGGATCAGCTCAATGGACCAACACTACCCATAATCATAAAATTGCTAGAGGGTAGAGAATGCATGATAAAAACAAGGAAGCAGAGATGACCCCCTTTTGGGCAGTGAGCCATTAGGTCAAATTTGGTAAATCATCTAATTGCACCATAATGCTGTTGTCCTAAATGAGTCTAGTGGTTTGTGTTCTCTGCAAAGCTTCCCATTTAAAAAAAAAATAATCCCCAGAACTGGCATAAGCAGCAGTGTCACTTGCCTTTGCAGACTGAATCACATTCTCAATTCTCTCTTCGTACTTTTCCTTCCTGAGGGCAGAGAGTCTGGAGGACTGCTCTGCAAACAGCTTTCACCAACCTTGACTTCATACAAGTTTTGCTTTTCCTTTCTCCCTTTTGCAAGATGTTGATCAAAATGTGTTCATATACCACTTATAAGAAAAGTCCTGGTCTGATACAACCCTATTTCAAGACTGTGTCAAGTTTTGGCTGCTTGCAAGCACCTTGTTACAGTGATATGATAGAGTGCTGGCAGACTTTGAAATGAGGAGGAAATCTTTTCAGCAAGCTCCCAGCAAGGTGTTCAGGGAAGGTGAGAGCAGATGAGTAAAGAGACAGCTCTGGGGTTCCTGGCCTGTTTGATGGAAATGAAATAACATCAGCAAATTTGTAAAAGCTGACTGAAGCCTTTTCCAAAGAAGCACAACAGCTGCAGGGCTGACTATGAGGCTATCATCCTGTGCTGTGCGGTGCACTTTGACCACGCTCTCACAAACACCATCTTCCGATTACAGGCAGGGTCCATCACTTTGCTGGAGAGAATACTGGGTGAAATGATACACCAGCATTGCAAAACGCCCAGGCACTCTGCATATAACTGTTAGCAACAAGCAGATCCACGGTAAGAGTAATAAAACTGAGGATGTTCATAACAACTAATAAAAGTAGCAGCACTACAATGCAGGAAGAAGAGGTGGGAGAGGTCATAAAATTTAATAGGGTTCATTGACAAAAGTCTTTGTTTTTCAAGGAGCAACTTTTCCCTAAAGAAGGGAGTGAAGTTTGGGCAGTACCTCTCACAAGATCAGTGCTCTGACCCTGTGCAGGTCCAGTTACTAATGGTTTGTTTCAGCTTAGTCTTGCAAGGTCCTGCCCTTGCTATTCCTGAAGAGGTTTGAGCATGTGTGCTCAATTTAAACATATATGTGTCTCCTGTGCCTTCCACGAATGGGGAGAGTGTTTTGAGGCTGATACATACTATGTTGACATGCACTATGGGACTGCAGCTGGTACACTCAGCTGCAGCACCTTGTGAGATCAAGCCTTATGTGATTAAAAGTTGTGACTCAACATGTTATCCTTCTAATATGTTATCATTAGATTCAGGGAGTTGACACTAGGCTGTGTATCATTTGGGACAAAAGTGACTTTTGCACTGAAAGCAGGAATATGTCCCAAGGAGTGATTAATTTAGCTGCATGCTGCAGCTTCCATTACAGTGCTTTACTTCAAGTGGTGCGTCTTGCCTCAGGGAATATTTTCCCACTCTCCAGTTGTTTATAATAATGAAAAGGCTGGTCTTGATTTGGAAAAAGCAATGTGTGCAGATAAGATAAAATTGCTGCTGAGCAACTAAGAGCAGCCCTTTCTTTGCCTTACCGCCTGCTGAAGGCCTGCACTCTCATACCCAGCCTCTCTCTATCTCAGGAGCAAGCAGCAGAGCCCAGCTCTGTAGATGCTGCTCAGCCAGTTTCCCAGACATCAGGAAATGAACATTTTGACAGCTTAGCCAAAATAACAAAATAGCTAAAGTTAACTGGATAGCAGCTGTGAGGACTTATTTCTCACATGGGGTTTACCCACAACTATTGTTGTACACTGAGGTGGATTGATGAGACCCCAAGCTCTCCCTTAATTGTATGTATTTGTTACTAGAAATAGCTTTTGCAAAAGAGGATAGGCTGACACTCCTGAACTTTGAAGTCCAGAGTCCTCTGATTGCTAACAGAGAAAAGACAAGGGCAACCTTTCTCTATTTCAACACCAGCATTTTCAGTCATCATCCAGGTGACCACATCTGGAAAGGGAAGATTAAGTTGTCCTAAGTCTAAAGGTCTTTGCAAGACATTTTTTATTTGCTGTTGGATAAGGTTTCTTTTGAAAAGGGGACAAACAGGAAACGAGGATCTCTCCTGCACGAAGCTGTGCCCCTGCTGGGTTGTTCCACCCCATCGCACCCGGCAGGAGCACAGCAGTCCCTGTTCCCCATCTCCCTGCAGCAGTGTGATGAATGATGAGTTCCCAGGGCTGCAGCTCAAAAGGTAGAGACCAGGAAAATCCTACATCCCTGTGAACCATGAATACGAGATAGGAGTGCAAAGGGTTTTGTTGAAGGATTGGGAAAGTTCCTGCACATCAAGACTCTCTACACCAATCCATGACATCATATCTCCCAGACGTTGACAAAATGGGCCAACATGGTGTCTTGCTACACCAGCCCATGATAGCAGGACTTGTGACCATCTATTCTGTTGTAATGGGAAGCAGATCCATGAATGCATGGCATTGCCATGAGTGACCATATCTCCCATGCAGAGTGGCTGCAGGATGATTCACAGGAGCAATGAGTTTTGCCCAGGAGTAGAAAGTTAATTTGCTGGAAAATTATGCAAGTGTTTAGCCTACAGCTCTGGAATTTAGGAGCCACAGGTGGCAGTTAGGGAGGACTCAGCATCTTGGGGCTGTGAGATGGATGAAGTAGGATGCAGAATGCTCCAGACTACCTCCCAATGAGCAGGTCTGCATGCACTGCCACAGGAGAGGGCTCCTAGCTGGATTCCAGAGGCATCCTCATTCCCAGGTTGGTCACACCTAGCCTGGGTATTTCTGTACCGGGCACAGCATGCTCCTGTATGGTTTTATAACGTCCATAATCAGATGCCTTCCTGAGGTAATCTGTCATAGAAAGGGGCAAATTTTCACTTATACTGAAGGAAGAGAAGTGTTGTTGGAGAAAGATGGAACTGGTATAAACTGGTGTAATTTCTTCAAAGTCATTGAAATAATCTCCATTTATACCAATTGATTTAGAATCATAGAATCACAGAATGGTTTGGGTTGGAAGGGACCTTAAAGATCATCTAGTTCCAACTCCCCTGCCATGGCAGGGACACCTCCCACTAGACCAGGTTGCTCAAAACCCCATCCAACCTGGCCTTGAATACATCCAGTCTTGGGGCAACTACAACCTTCCTGGGCAATCTGTTCCAGCGTCTTACCACCCTCAAAGTGAATAACTTATTCCTAATTTCTAACCTAAATCTACCCTTTTCCAGATAGAAGCCGTTACCCCTCGTCCTATCATTACAAGCCCTTGTAAAAAGTCCTTCCCCAGCTTGCTTGTAGATCCCCTTCAGATATTGGAAGGCCACAATAGGGTCTCCCCAGATCCTTCCTTTCTCCAGGCTGAACAACCCTGATTCTCTCAGCCTGTCCTCATAGGAGAGGTGTTCCAGACTTCTAATCATCTTCATGGCCTTCCTCTGGACCCATTCCAACAGGTCCATGTCTTTCTTGTGTTGGGGGCTCCAGAGCTGGACACAGTACTCCAGGTGGGGTCTCACAAGAATGGAGTAGAGGGACAGAATCACCTCCCTCAACCATTTGGCCTTTGAGAGATGAGGTTATCCAGTGGGCACCTCAATTAGAAGAGCTGACAAGTGGAAGGCAGAACACTTAGTTGTTCATGGGATGGCCTTTCTTTACTAAATTCTCCCACAATTTTCAAACACTAATGAGAAACATAAGGTGACAGTGTTGATAAGCATTATACTTGGCTCTAGCTATGCTATAACACAGAGAGGAGAAGGAAAGGCTGGTATCTGCAACACAAAGCAAGTCCCTGGAGAGCTCTGCCCAGTCTACACAAGCTTCTTTCTGCTACAGGACTTCTATAAAGCAAGAAGCATTTCTGAAAGGTTTGGCTTGCTCATTCTAGAGAGTTGCAGAAGCTGTCATTGAGGTTTTGTAAATATTTGACATTTGAAATTGATAACCTTGGCTCTGTGACTGCCTCAGACCTTGGGTTCTTCATAATGTCACTGTTCTTAAGACAAACCACAGTCCTCTTCAGAACAGGTTGCTGCTTCGGTAACTTTTTCTTTCTACTGGCTCCAGCAAAATAAAGCCCTATTTCATACTACGAAAAAAATAGCTGCTGTGTGGTGCGATCCAACACCAAGAGAAGAAAAAACTCTGGAAAAAGCTGTTACAAATAGAGGACATGATGTGCCTTTCCTTTAACTTGGTAGGAGAATGAAGTCGTGCCCCAAACATTTCAAAACCACTCTGCTTGGACCCAGTGAGGAGGATGCTTGTCTCATGCTGTCTGGGAGTGGAGGTGAGGCCAGTGTTTTAGTATTGATGGTGAAGGTGAAGAGGCCTCAGGGGTCAGGAGCCATAGCCCTCTCAGAGCTGCTTTTGTTTTGGTGCTGAGCAGAAAGGTGGGGCAAGCAGCACTGGGGCAGGGGGTGGCCAGGCAGGGGTGGCACGAGCATGTGGCCAGGTCAGGAACAAGATTAGTATTGTGGCACAAAGAAGAGACACACATTTTGTCAAGACTATATAATCCTAAACCAACTTTACTGCTTTTTCTCTTAGATGTGCTCAGATTAGCTATCATGCTGGGAATGTCAGAGCAGTGCCAGGAGCAGGCGCACACATGTGTACGCAGGATTGGGTACAACCAGAAGCATGGCCTGGGCTGGAGGGAGATCCTTAGAATCTGAGGATTCTTCAGTCATCATTAAAAGCATCAAGAACCAAGAAAAAGTTGAGATGAAAAAGGAAGACACAGAGATATTTTTTTAAAAATTAGTTTTCTTATTCTAACTACCTTATCCTTTGCGACACCAGAACAGTATTTTATTCAACTGATCTTGACTGAACTAACTGTAGTTTTTCTAATTAGGCTCTTACTCTAACATATTCTATCAAAATCCTCCCCAGCAGTACACAAACATATGCTTGCCCAGATTCAACTCATGTTGCTTCTGAGAAACATCACTCGCACCGTGGCTCAGAGGTCCTGCTTTCCTTCTCATACTGGCTGGATTCCCGTTGAGCAGATCCTATGGCCTTGAGACTTACTTTCCTCAAAAAAGACAGGATGCTGGTCTTTCTGTCCCATGGTAACAGCCCATATCTGGTCCTGACTGGAGAGAAAGATGCCTTCAAGAGTCAATATGGGCCCATTAAGCACTTAGCAAGATGATATTCTCCAGACATTGTCCTTGTAATCTTGAATTCATTTTACTAAGTGAAAGCAACTGATGCTTTCACACTCATGGTGCAGGGCACCTCTGGTAGGGTGACCAGCACTGGGTCCCTGAAGCCTGGCATGATGGGGTGCCTGTTGGGACAGCAAGAGGAGGTGAACTGATAGGCCAAGGAGGGGTAAACCAGAAAACCTGTGTCTCCAGCAGTCCACGAGACTAGTGCAGAAGGTAACAGTTGTTTTTCCCAAAAGTAATTTGAAATGCAGCTGTGATACAGTTACACAGGAGGCTTGGACCATATGGGGGTATATTTTATTACCAAAAAACCTTGCTACACTTTCCCAGCAGTTCTCTCTGTTGTTGGCTATGTAGACACTTTTCCCTCCTTGGAATATGGCAGCAACTTTTAATAAATAGGATCTAATTTCACCATCTTTCTTAGCAGCCATCCTTAACTGTAGTGCGTGCTCACTGGAGGTAGCCTTGCTTACTGTCTGGCTATTGAGTGCCTGTTCAGTCATCACTTTACTGATACTTACAGGAAAGAGCTATTGTTCCTGGGCTTCCTTGTGGATAACAGAAGTTCCTGAATTTCTACTTGTTGTAAGTTAAAGAAAACACCTCTGAAGAAAACATTTGGTTCTGATTCATAACTGTCAGCATTTTCAGACAATAATCTGTATGTATTGGTTTGATTTTTTAATGCATAGCCTCTGAAGCGGCAAGAGGCATTTAAGTGAACCTCCTTGGGCAAAGTTACGGTGCACTTTGCCAGAAGAAAAACACCAAAACAAGACCAGCCAGCAAACCCATGTGACTGCTCAGAGGACCTTTCGGTTTTGAAAGATGATCACCCCTGCATCAGTGTTTGGAAGAAGAGAGCAAGGTGCTTCTCAGGGGTTATTTTCAATGTATACAACATATTTATTTATCAGGTTAGTTCACAGAAAAGGTACATGAGAAAAAATGTATCATGTTAATTAATCAAGTCAATAAGCACAATAGTTGACTGATTCAACATAATATGAGGCACAAAACAGTTATTTGCCAATACCCTTCTGGTACTTTTGACAGGTTTATAATATTAGTATTGCTTTTCAACAAGGAAGGGAAATAGGCTACGTCTTCTAGAAATGAGTTAGGAAGAAGAGAAACAAAGCATAGATAGAAAGCTGAGGAGGCATCACTCCAAAACCCCAAAAAATCACTAGGTTAGATGGGAATCCGAAAAAGCTGAGTAAGAATGAGTCATTTTTAATACAGCAGAGTCCCATATGACACCGTATTTTGGTAAGAACTTTTCTGCAGGCTGTGTCTTAAATACACAGTAGCTTTCTTTGTCTGGCTGACATTGGAGACATGGAATTTAACTAGTTACATGTGCTCAGATAAGAAGAGTTTTCCATGTAAGTGCTGCTCTCTAATAGACATGCCCTTCACTGAGATAATGTGTGATTTGGATAAAAGAGGGGCATACTGTATCAACTTTGAAGATACAATCTTCATTATGAAATTCTGCAAACTGAAACTAAATTACTCTTCTAATAATTGCACATCACCAGGAACATTTCAAGAGATAAATGCAACAGTAACAGCTGAAAGCTTTTAAACTCTTTGTTAAAAATGTGATCCACGTGACTTCTATGTAAAATTACAGACTTACATCATTCATGCCAAGCAAAAAGAGGCAATAATTTTGGCATTGCTTTGGGTATTTTCATTGGTAAAGGTTAGGAGTTCCCCACAGAAATGAAGATGTTGCTATTGCCCAGGTCCATTATATTAAGGATTTTGGAGACCCTAGTCTTGGTTCTGACTGCATTTTCCTCTCAGACAGACACATTTGCATCTGGACAGCCCTGGACACACCCAGATTAACAGCACAATGCAGGCATGGTAAGTATGGTACATGCAGTGCAATTTAGCTGTAGGTATGCAATAGCTGTTTTTCCCTCCAGCTGCCAGTCTGGACTCCCAAGCATCCGGAAGAGTGGCCGGTTACTGCAAAAATACAGGAAAAGTCTTAACCCATATGCTTGTCACATGGTGCATGGGATTTGACCACACAGTACAGGAAATCCTATGCAATATAAGCAGCTCAGTGACCCTGGCACTAGCTCGCGGACCTCGGGAGTGTGTGTGTAGGGGAGGGGATGGTTAAGCTTGGGTTGCCAACCTGTGAGCTCATACTTTGGGGTGTCACTGACCCTGCCTCTTTGGGGTCCAGCCATACCAGTGTCCAAGCATCCTTTTCCTGGAGCCAGCAACTCACTCTGCCACTCTCATTGACTTGAAAGAAGCTCCTCATATGCTTAAAATTAGCACTGGAGCTGGGCCAGACTTCTCAGCACATTATGGGACAGAGCTGTTGACAGATGATCTTAACCCTCTCACTTGTAAGAAGTTTGTACACATGCTCAGCCAAGATGCAGGACCAAGCCCTTGCCCTCATGTGCTTGACAAAGGGCCTGTGGTGCTTTCATGATAATTGTCAGTCTCATCAGTTAGATCAGATCAGATGCCGATGCCAGAAAAACCCTTGCACCCTATCCTCCCCGGGTACTTATAAACAGCTGCAGTGAACCAGTCTGCCTCACCCCAGTCCCAGGCAGCTGGACTTTTAAAACACTCTGGTGTTAATTGGCCTTTAATACTGAAAAGTGGCCACATGATTGATATTGTTGGTTGCTATTTGAGTTTGCATGTTCTGCATTGGTAGCATACAGACACAAATTGGAGAGTATAGCAGAAACATTTGCAAAAAGCGAGGTGCTTATCTGGTGGTACCGGGCCAGTAAGCCACTAGTTAAGTAGAAAAGTTAAACAGGGATAAGAGGAGAGGAGAGGAGGAGAGTCCACAATCTGGACTTTGCGATACAAGTCTGTTGCCTCCCATGGTGTTACGCTGCAGCCATAGTTACACTCTGGTTAAGAAAGAAGACCAGAGGAAGGAAGACAAAATGCTCGACCCCAACAGGACAGGAGCCTTTTGCCTTGCTACCCTTTCAAATTCACTGACAATACAATGAGGTGCCTAGGCAAAAGTGCCACACCAGACAGCTCCTGTCCACAGCAAAAATAAGGATGTCTGAATTAGCAGTATGGAGCATGTTTCATTTCCTAGGCATTTTCTTATCTGTATCTTACTAAAGTTTTTGATCTATGGATGAGTGGGTCAGGAAGTGGCCTGAAGACACCCCTTTTGCCTCATGCATGGAAATTTTCTAATTATAGGGTTGCGTTGACAGGCTCCCATTCCCATCATGACACTTGGCATTGTTTATGTTGTTTAAACAAGAGAAGGAAAGAACCTACCTCCCAAAACCAGTGAAATAATGAGGAACAAAATGCACTCTTTTATCTTTTTGTCAAGTGAGGCAAGTCTATTATCTGCCCCAGCCTGTGGCTGGGATCACCGTCTCCCCCAGAGCAGCTTTTTACAGGCTGATTAGTGTATAGCTTCCTGCAGTAAACTACCAACAGGGACCAGAACACAGGAAGGGAAAGAGAAATTCAGGGACAAGATTTAAGCTCTGGCCTTTGTTTTTATTACTGACACTCTATGTCAATACATATTTAACTGATAATCCACGCATAGTATACGCACATGCACACACAAACATGCATGCAAACACAAAGTAGCCTACATGGGCCCTGGGAGTCACTGCTGACTTTGCATGTAGAATGATGCCAAATCAAGAGGGATTGAAACAACTGGCTTTGAAAAAAGCCACCCCTAGAGCAGGGTGACAGAAATGCCAGACAAGTTTGCAGGGCAGTGCCAGAGCTGTGCAGAGCCATGGGCTTCAGGTTTGAAAGGACCTGGAGTCAATGCAGTTAGAAAGAGCTTCTGATGCACTAAAAACCAATTAGCTTTTACTATTTTGCATTCTTGGAAAGTAATTATGTCACCTTGAATTTGTAAAAGATTTCCTTTAATAATAATTATTATTCAATTAGAAATACCTGTTAAGAAGTGGCTAACTGTAAAGACAAAACCAGATAAATATATTTGTGACATCAGGAAAAATCAACTGCTCATTAAGTGTCTAATTTGTATGGCAGAACACTGATATGACAGTAAATTTATTACACTTCGAAATTGCTAATGCTCTATTACACCTGCTAATGGAGACTTGGGAAGGTAACATACAGCTTTAATTCCTTTAAAATGAAAGCATCACCTGTGGTTTATGGTGATAAAATACATGCTTAGCTGCTGAGTAAGACAATTCAGATTGAAGTAGGTAAGGGAGTGCTCAGTAAAGACACAAGCTGCTAGAATTACAATCTTTAGGGTTTTCTAATTCTGTCACTATAGCCAGATGCATGGCTGCACTGCGTAAAGCAGGACAAAGCTTAAAAGTCATCAGAATCTTTTGGCTTTAACCACAATGAATCCTTAAAAGACTTGAAAATAATATTCAGTCTCAGTGTGGACTGTATAGAGGCTACAAGCACTGTAACAGAAGGACCATCACAATTAAAGATAAGCAAGAAAGTGGCATTATTACCTAAAAAAGCTTTCTAGAGATGTCTTAGCAATGGAAAAAAGTGACTTGAGGACTAACTGAGAGCAGCTTGCAGCAAATGTCTGTCTGTATGAGTGCACTCAAATCTGCTCTGGTTTTGTGGATGTAGCTTCTGGAAGGCTTAGCAAGAGGAGGTTTTCTTTGCTGAAACCAGGCAGATAACCAGCTTTTAGACTCTGGATGTGATTTTGTTAGGTGTGTTGATCTTGATTTGGAGATACACTTCAAATGAGCCTTTGTAATAGAAGTTAAAGAGCCCAAAACCCTGCTGTCTTTTATTTATTTATTATTAGCATTGCTATGCAATGTATTTGCTCAGATGCAAATGTTTATTCCAGGTAAATGGGATAACCTTGGAAAACCATGGTGATGATACTGTATGCATTAACTCTGTGCATTGTGCAACTCTGATTTACTTCAGAATCTTTCTATATCATCTTTGCTGAGACTGTGACAAAAATGAAATGCATTGGTCTCCCTGCTGAAGGTGAGTTAATATTACTCCCATTATCCAATGGAATCCCATGGGCCACAAGGATTATAGAGGAGAGAGCTTGGTTACAGACCTTGGATCAGCTCCTCAGGCTCTCAGCTCCTTGGATGGTGCTGAGAGGTGTTGCCTCGCAGAATAGAGATAAATGAAAAATGATCAGCAAGACAGTGAGAAAGAAAAATTTGCGCAAAGCTTCTCCCTTACTCTCTCAATGAGCTTCACCATCCACTGACCTTGAACTAGTCAGGTATGCAAACCTTTCACGTATCCAGAAAGGAATTATAGACCATATGATCAGCTGCTGTGAGGAAGAGAAGTTGTCCTAGATCAGGGGTCCTCAAACTGCGGCCCGCGGGCCGGATACGGCATTCTTTTTCCTGTTTTTTTTGTGCACTACTACAAATAAAATATGTGCAGTGTGCATAGGAATTCATTCATTTTTTTCCAAACTATAGTCCGGCCCCCGACAGTGCTAAGGGACAGTGAACCGGCCCGCTGTTTAAAAAGTTTGAGGACCCCTGTCCTAGATAAACTACTTCAGCTGTTTTCAGAAGGAAGAGCTGTTGCAGATATTGTAGATCTGGCAGGTAGCTGCATTGGACATTCCCTTCATGTTCATTGTCATTTGGCCTCATTCTTAAATTATCATTGGTATTTTTCACAAAGGAAAAGTCCAGCATTTTTGTAAGCGTATCATTTTCACCAGTAGATTTTCCTGACACAGATAATTTTCTAGATGTCGTGACTAGGGTCACAGGTATGCGCGCCCTCCCAAGTAAGTTGTGACATAGGGAAAGCAAATTTAACGCTGAAATACTGCCAAGGCAGGGTATTGACCTTCCTCACTGTAGGATCACGCTCTCTCCCTGTGGAAACTCCAAAATGGAGGAAGTTTCTCCTGTTTCTTTTTTTTTTCCAATGGATTGAAGAAATGATTGATTATTTGATTGACAGCAACAATGGGGACTTTCAGAAAATGAGAAAAACCTGTATCACTCATCAACCCAGCACTTGCTAAGGAAATGGAGTAGGAGAAGATGTCTCAATGAAAGCTGGTCTAAAGCCATCACAATGTGATCCTATGAAACCATTCTTAGGAACACCCTATTTAATCAGTTCCTGCCCAATAATAAAGTTCCCTACTGGCTCCTCATTCTGCCCATGGCCAGTAAAGGATTGGAGATTTAGAGCTCTTTAGGATGTACCCCCGAATTACCCGCCTTCTTCATAGAAAACAAATGTGTATGGTAAACGTGAAATTTTTTCAGCCTTATAACACAGAAGCAGATCCCTTTCTAACCTAGTGAGTAGTAGAAACTGAGTTACGTCTAGTTGTACTTGAAAAAGTGCCTTCACTTGCAAAGTACCTGGGAATGCAAAAAGACAACTGAGAATGAGACTTTTCATACCCAGCTCCTCCTAAAATGAGATGGGATGGCAGCAGAGCTAGAAAGGGTTGTTTTAATACACAGGTTCATAGCACAAAGCCTCTGTTTGTTAACTGTGCCTCAGATTTAAGCATTTAAAGCCATAGCATGACATTGGGTGGTAAAAGACTGAATAAGCAGAAGGTTTTCCTCAGTTGGATTAATTTGTTATGGATCTGGCAAAATGAAGAGTCTATAGCACATAAGTCATGTGTCTTTTTCGGCACATGAAAAAGGTCAGTGCTCACTGTGATAAACTTTAGTGGGTGCTGAGCATCAGTTTCCAGGGTTGGGAATTCAAGCTCTTTATTTGCACCAACATAAAGAGATTCCTTTTTTACCAGGTAATTTTTCAGAGAGCTATGATTCAAATGTTGTGTTCACCTAGCAGAAATACAGACTTTTATCTTGGAAAGTGCAATTCTCACATGGCCTTGTTCCATCTTCAACCCCAGACAGCTGTTGGTCCTGAAATTCAAGTTCCACAGCACAACATGGAATGAATTCAGGGATGCTTTTTGCCTCCTCATGTTCTCTAACCATTTTCCACAAACATAGTATTTCCCCTTGAACAGGGAATTTATGTTTAAAAATATCTAACGACATGTCTAGCTCAGGTGAAACATTCATGTGTTTGAAGTCTGGCCAGCTATGCAATTCATGAAATGAAGTCTTTCAGCCATTTTTCTTAAGGGAACAATTTATGAAATAACTGGCTGGTCCAACACAAGCTGCAACACATGCTCAAAGGAACCCCGTATTTTTTGTTTAGTGTGACCACTAGGTGTCAGAGCATGGTGATATGAGGGTAATCTGTGAGGACCATGGAGCCTACCACAGCAGCTGAGTGCTGAGCCAGACTCCTCAGCTCAGCACAGGGACTGGAAACATTGAGCTTTAGATAGTTCTACAAGATCAATTAAAAAAAAAAAAAAGAGAGAGAAAGAAAGAAAGAAATAAAGAGGAGAATTAAAAAATAAGGAGAGGTCTTGTATCCCCTGGTATCTACAATCCATCTTCCTCCTCCATGTGCTGGCTGCTACCTCACGAGGCTTCACGGAGAGGCTGTTTGCTGGCCATCATTTTGTAGCTTGCTGCCTACGGTGTAAAACATACGCCCCAACATATAGTTTGATGTCAAATCCACATTCAGATATGCCTGGTTTTTTCTACCCAGGTGCTTACATTGGCAGCCATCAAGGTTGCTGCTAAGTGGTGTTGGCTGCTTAACAATACAATTTCATCCCTGTGTCATACTCGCTTTGGATTAGAAGCTGGCAATGTTCTCTCAAGAAAATGCTCCAATCTCCACTGGGATTTCTGCTCTTTTGCATTTCATGTAAACTGCACTTCTGCTTGGATCTGACGATGGGAAGTGTACAGGATTCTTCTCTTTTTTTAAAAAAGATTGAGTCCAGCAGGAAGAGCTTAACTATGGAAGATTCTATATTTAGAATATTTTCCTTTTCTGTACAGCTGAGCCTATTTCCAGATCCCTTGAGTGTCTGTCATGCTGTGGACAACTACAAAACATATCCCACCTTGAAAGTCATTCCAAAGGCAGAAGGAAGGCAAGAAAAGAATAATTAGCTTCCAATGATTACAAAACTTAGGAAGAAGCCTCTTCCTTCCTCTGAACACAAATATACCTTGTTTGACAGCACAGTTATTGATCTACTTTCAATATTTTGTTTTGAGTGTTAGAACAAAAATATTGAAAAATTTAAGTTAGAAGGGACCTCTGGAGATCATCTAGTCCCCTAGTCAAAGCCAGGTCAGCTCCTAAATTAGCTACAAAAAATAGATCAGGTTTCTCAGGGCCTTGTCTAGTCCAGTCAGTCCTGTCTTTGAGGACAGAGATTACATCACCTTCCTGGCCAATTTGTCCAAGTGCCTGATTAGCCATGTAGTGAAAATTTGAAAAATGGCTTGAACTAAGTATAACAAAGAAAGGCTAATTTAAATATAAATAAACCATTTGGTGCTATACGAAAAATAAGACATTTTTACATCCTCAAGAATGTATCAATTCCAAAGGCCTCAAATGGGAAATTTAGCATTGTCAACAGCACAGAGTTATAACTTTTATAATTAAAAAAAAGTTAATTCAGCACATACGCAGGTTTCTGTTCTTGACTGCTCTTTCTTTTGGTCCAGTCAAATACACCTATCAAATACTCCAGTCAAATACAGTAGAGAATGAAATTTGCTGTCTCCAGTAGTAACTTTCTAAAGACCTAAAGCACATTAACAAATCTTTCTTCTTTAACAGAAAAAAGCTTTAGGATGTAATATTCCAGAAAAACAAAGCAGTTCAACTTTTGCTGAACTGAAATCAGTTTGATTTTAACTTCTGATTTTTATTCTAGTCTTTGTGGTTATAGCTTCCCAGATAGATTTCCCTTGTATTTATTGTGCATTATTATCAGTGCTGTGATGAATAATAAAAGCTATACTTGCTTGTGCAACAAACGGCAAAACACAGCAGAGTAAGTGTAATTTTTAGATATACTTATTCAGACTTCCATGAGCCCTTCAAAATCAGTCAAGCATAGTGTAAGATGGTCAAACAGCATCAAAGATATCAACATGTGAATTTTGGAGGTAAAAATGTAATCACACACTGATCTTTAGATAAGTTAGTCTCATTTAGAAACTCAAGTAATCTCATAGTGGACGTGATTTAAAAGATGAGGTCACATCCACTGCAAGGTGACCTTATTGAGAGGTTAAACGCCATCTTTCACATGATCTTGTAATTTAACCACTGCTCTATCACCATTCTTGAGCTACTTCTACTTGCAAAATCCTAGCCCTCTGGTTTTCATATACCATGCCACAAGTTTGACCTTCAGGCTGCATACAGTTTTTGGAGATTTCTAGAATCATAGAATCATTAAGGTTGGGAAAAACCTCTAACATCATCAAGTCCAACTGTCAACCCAACACTACCATGGCCACTAAACCATGTCCTGAAGTGCCAAATCTACACATTTTTTTAACACCTCCAGTGATGGTGACTCCACCACTTCCCTGGGCAGCCTGTTCCATTGCTTGACTACTCCTTCAGTAAAGAAATTTTTCCTAATATCCAATCTAAACCTCCTCTGATGCAACTTGAGGCTGTTTCCTCTCATCCTAAAAAAGAGTTAGCTCTTTCCTTTGCAAGAAGATGTGGAACAGGGTACAGCTGAACAGGACCACAGAATCTATGTCCATTGTTAGGAACAAAATAAGCTGTCATTAGTAGCTGTAAAGAAAATAAACTCTTCTGCAAGCAGAGCAGTTCCCTAATCTACCAATTCACAAATATAAAAATAAAGCTTTAGGAAGGAAAAGCAATTGAATTATCCAATTGCTAAGGAAAGATAAATCCTTATGTAGCAGACACAGGTTGAAGACTGCTTATGGACCAGTAGCACCATTCACACAAGGTCCATTTTGATTTGAATCAAGAATTTGGAAGCAAACACCTCATCAGCACACAGATATATGTGGTTGTGGGGGACACTGGCAACCATGAGCAATTGCACATTGCCTACGACTATCAGAGGTGAACACCCAGCTCCATGCTTTGTGCTTGTCATGGTATACACTGCCGGATGGAGAAGGAGTTGATTATGTCAGAAAGCACATATGCTAATTGAATACAGACTTAATGGGTGTAGTTAATAAGACACTGAACAATGTCTGACAATTTGCACAGATAACAAGTTCAGGCTGAGTAAGCAATGAAACTACTGCTTCTAATGTGATAGTGTATAAAGGGTCCAAGCAGAGATTAAATTCTCCTTCAGCTAGGTACTGTACAAACAAGTAACAGGAAGAGAATTCCTCTCCTGAGTTCACCACCTTGAGCAGTCCACTGCCAATACCAGTATCTTTTACAGCTGAGACTTGGCCACGTTTTCTGGGTTAATAAGCAGGGAAGCACTATTCAGTATTAGCCGAATTTTGCGAGAAATCTGGAAGCTGGCACTTAGTCGAAAAGTATTGGCAAGCAAAATGTAAAGGAACAGCTTATAATTTAGAATCCAGCCATCACTTTAAAAGGACCAAAAATCGTATTAGGTTATGGTATGACTGACTGACAGTCCAAGGAGACGGGCACTGTAAAAAAGAGCACAGAGCGGCACACAGCATGGCATTTAGGTGATTTTTTAAAAGATTGGAGACAGGGGCTTTATTTCAGAACAAAGTTAGCACAATTAATTTTTTCTTCTGTTAAGGTCTTAGACATTCTTGCAGAAAGGTGTGACAAAAGAAGGAAAAATCTAAAAGCCTTTTTTAGGAGATGCTTGTCTGTGCAGTGGGTGAGGAAGGAAGAAGCCCAGGAGCACCCAGCCCCAGCACGGTGCACGGGCTTGCTCCTTGCTCAGTCCTGCCTCTCTCCTTGCTCAGCCCTAACTCAGTCCTCACCCTGATGACTCCCCAGGTACCATAGGCCTGCCCCTTTTCCTCACATCATGCCCCCATATTGGCACGTGTCTCCACCTGAACTAGAGCTGCTTGGGGTATCTCCCAGAGAAAAGTCACCCCAAGTATGACCAGTACACCTCCACCTGTGCTGTGATATCCTGTCTTGAGTGAAAAGCGTCTGCGGTGGAATACTACTACAGAATGAAACTTCAAGTAAAAGACAGTACATTTGCTCCATTTCCTATCAGCTTGCTACTTCTGTACAGATCTTTTGCTCCACCTGCTTTCTCCTTCTCATTTTAAAGAGACAAATGGACAGTTCCCAAAGTCAATACTGCTGACCCTCAAATTAGCTTTTCCTTTGGACCTGTGCAACTTACATTGCTCGGATCTCCAGCACTCTCACCACAGACTGCTAGGGCTGTCCTAGCCCTTGAACACCCAGCTCCATGCTCAATATTCAGTATGCTATTCACTGTCTGATGGAGACAGAGATAGTTTGTCTTAGCATTTCTGCAATCAAATCATAAAGCAGATTTCAGTATAGGAGATTTAGTGCACTGACATTTAAGTTCAATCAGAAGAAGGACATGAGAAACGTCTTTCTTAATCCTAGTAAAAAATATGTTTAATGCCCCATGAAATCAAGGCATTTGGGGTGCATCTGTATCATAAACAGTAGCTTTGCTCATTCCTCTAGTCCTATGTCAAATTCACTGTTACAGCTGTCACCATTTAATATTTTTAGAAAATATTTTATGGAATACAAACCCACAAACACAGTCAGACAGAGCATTACCCTCTAGCACCACAAAACCTTTCAGTTAACATTAAGCCACAGAGGTCCATCGAGCGGAGGATCTGCCTTGTAGCTTAGACATTCAGGCTGTGTCTGCAGGGGGATGATACAGGGATGATTATGTTACAGAAGTACCATATGAAAAACATAAAGTGTCACAAGTAGTCTGGAGAGTGATTTTTACACTTATCAGCTTAATGACAAGCAAAGGCCATTAGATGCACTCTAAAAATTCCTCCCTGCTATTTTCAGGTCCCCACAGTGTGCTGTAGACACGCGCCAAAGACACGCTGCATCGTGAAATCCTGCCGTTCTCGGAAGGTGGAATCAATTAGCATGTAAGATGTGTACTTAGGGAGAAAAAGCCTTGCTGTGAACACCCGACAAGAGAGGTATCAGCTGGGCTGTTTGTTCACATGGAGCCTGTTAGTTACACAAACACAGGGGAAGAAGATAGTATTACAGGTGAAATCCTGCAGTTCTCCTAATGAAAGTGAATTTGTTTCTCTTCCTGTTTTTCCTACTTACCCCTACTATTTGACCGTTGTTAGACCGTGGCATGTACGCTGGTTGAATGACAGTTTTCTCCCTCCCATTCAGCATTTTTTCTCTCTCTCACTGATTTTAACTCAAAGAAATTGCAAAAGAACTATTTTAACTTTTCTTGGGAGCAACACCCAAGGAAGCTGTCTTTGGAGCAGATGAGGGCTGTTTCAAGAAACAGCTAGAGAAAAGAAACCCTGAGAAATCAGATAAAAAATGGCAATTTGGGAAAGAAAAGCATGTTTTTTCAATTTTCATTTTCCAATAATATTTGACCTTCCCACTTACATCTTCTTGAGTTTAAGAAGGAAGCAGTATTACCAAAACTGAAAAAGCAAAGCCCTCAGAATATTAACTTGTGAGGAGGGAAGACTTGCTTTACTCAGAAGCAGCATAACCTCTGCAGTGAACACTCATCTTAATGCAAAGCCGAGGAATGAAATTCTCTTCTCTGCCGGAGGATCTTGTGATGAACAAATACTAATTCCCGCTGTCTGATTTGGTGACACCCCTAAGCACTACACAATCCATGTGAGCAGTGATACACAAAGTCAGTGTTAAATTCCTTTTCTTATTCGAAAGGATGGAGTGTACTGTCAAGGAGAGATAATCTTGGCCTTAATGGGGAACACTTCTTCAGACTGCTGTCTTACTTCCTAAAACTCAGGAGCTGATAGTCAATAGACCAGGCACAATCTCTGCCCGGGCTTCCTGCTGTCAAGTGACACAGGTGCTGAGTGGAGGTGGTGTATGGCAAGAGCTGAAGCAGAGGTACTTCAGCAAGGAAAGACTCTTCTAAGATCTTAGCAATAAATCATAGATCATATTTTCAGATCATGGGTACTTTTCAAAATATTTTTAATTTAAGAAAAATGCAGATTTTTTCAGGACCAATACACACCTTAAATTTATTTCTATAACTTAGGAGCAACAGTTTTCCAAATGAAACCCACCCTTTTAAGATTGGAAAGCAGAATATTCTTATCTAGTTGTCTTGAAAACAACTAAACTGTTCCTAGCTATGTCATTTTTTTTTAAAGTAACCTGAAGTGGACAACCAGCATGAGCAATATCAGTTCAAAAGGCTGACATTTGCAACAAGAAATTGCAAACAACTTTAATAATAGCTCGTAGTACCAAGCAAATAAAACTGCTAAACCCTAACTTGTAAAAGTCTAGGAGCAAGTATGGTGGTGAACCCTGAAATGCTCCTTTCACCACAGAAATAGAAAGACTAGTAGTTTTCTTGCATTTTTTAATGTAAAACTATACAAAGCCTGCCCTAATTTGAAAACTCCACAGGATTTTTTCTCTGAGTTACCACCATAAGTGGCATTAACCTTAATATCACTGTATTTAAGCTCCAATCTTGCAGGCAGCCGGGGGGCAGAGCAGAGTCTCTTGAACAGAAACGAAGAACTGAAAATTTCAATGCAAAAGATGAGCACATTGAAGAATACACTAAACAGGGAATTTATAACACAAGTTCTTTTTAACCCTTCAGCTCTGTAACACACAGGTATATTGAGACTTGGGCAAAACAAAACTGAAGATGGGGAGCATAAGATCCATTCTCCTTTATGCAGGGTAAATGCACAAAATGTTTAGGCTCTTAAGGGAACACAATGAGTTAAAGATAGAAACCTTCTCTTAAAATATGAGTTACGTGCAAGGACTGCAACAGAGCTGCATGGTTATAGGGTCTGACTGAGAGCTGAAAAATGGAGCAGGAAAATGCTGAGATTTTTGTGTTCCATTTTGGTTTGTTTTGGGCAGTGAGGGTGGGCTGCTTATGTCTAAATGGATGTCTAAAAAAAGTGATAGAAAGGAGCAACTGACCAAAACCAGCACAACACAGATCAACAGCTCAGGTGAGAAGAGGTATTGCAAACTGTACACATTGTTTTTTCTCTGCCAATCTGAAAACTCTTGTTGCTCCGCAGGGTACAAACTCCAGAGAAGGAATTACCTGCAAGCAACCAAATTGCAAGTCTCTGAGTAAATAAAATTTCAACTAATTATTCTACTATAAACATATTTGCTCTAACTACAGATCAGAGGTTTTTTAAAGTTCGGAAAAGAGAACTTCCTTTCAGAGCTTTGAAGCTGTATTGTCCACTTGATGAAAATATCAAATTATGAGCCGTGTTCTTTGTATGACAATGCAGAATGAAAAAAAAAAGGAAGTGAAAAACATAATATCAACTCAGCACTATCATTTCAGAACATTTTGGCATATTTTATTGTTTCCTCTTAACTGCCCCCTCCTCCTTATCTCATGTACGGGCCCATCTACAGTAATGTTTCAAATGAAAAGCTTTTTAGTGAGCCAACTACACCTTTCTCTAGGGAGCTCCCACTGAAATTCCTGATAACACTAAACAATTGAACTTTTTTCAGAGAGTTACAAAGCATAATGAAAATGACATAAATTATCATTTAAAAAATTCATCCTTTTGAATACATTTTTCCTTCATTATTCATAGCATTTTTTCTAGAAAAACAAGCCATGATAGACCTTTCCACAGAGCAACTTAATTAAGCAAAAGTATCAGCAGTAGAAGTGGGCTACCTCAATTACTACCATTCTGTATTTCTGTTTTAAATTTCTTTTTATAAAACAAGCACTTAAGGAGCTAAGTGACCCAAAAGCCAAAGCTTTCCAAGTCTTTACAGCAACCGACTAAAACTGTAGCAGAGAGGACACAGATTAAGTTACTGCAGACTTGACTCAGCTGTCCATAAATTGTATTTAGTACCTCTGGAGATGCCCTGGGGTATCCCACTAGTCTCCAGGAAGGGGTAAATCTTTTGAAGACCATCTGTCGTAGCTGTCCACCCATGGGGATGCCCTGGGTACCCTAAAGCATTTCAAATGGCACCTTACACCTAAGCACAGGAAACTCGGTCAAGCCCTTAGTGTCCACTTTAAGAGCATTATATTATGCAGATAAAGCCATACTGAAGGAATATGTTTTAACCTGGAGCCTAATTTTTAAGACCTGAAAAATGTTACACTTTATCATTATGAATACAGAAGGTTAAACTGATGTGGAAACTGGTGCCAAAGTATGACACTAATATTCCTCCTATGCATAAATGTGGGTTTATGGATACTTGAAAATGTACACTGATAACAAATTTACCTCCAAAATATAAATCCTGACTCCATCCATGCAGGTAGATTGATCCGTGGAACAAATTCATGTTAACTTTCTTCATTTAGGTAGATTGGAGATGGAGGTGTGTAATTGCTCTAACTTGTTCATAGCCTTTTCTCAAAGCCATGCTGTGTGTCAAGGGTGCGACTGGAAGCCCAGGGGAGACAAAGAGGAGACCTATGGAGATCAAAGGATTCTGTGTGGCACATCTTCACCTGGTGAAAAAGATGAAGTCATTGCCACGTGTTAGCTTATTCATTACCTAATTTAAGTGCCTAACTTACCCACCTGGTAAAATCAAGCCCTCCAAATTTGGATAGCTAGTTCACTTAAATTGTATGTATGAAAAAGGAGGGGGAGTGACATAATCCTCTGAAAGTAAGCTCTTAAATTCACTATAAAGTCCATGGCAGGAGGAAGGTGTCTCTGACAGCCCCCAGAAGCACATCCTGTCCAGTGAACTGGACGTCTCATCTGTATGGGGAGAGCACAAAGAGTGATCTTGCTCTGGCCAGGTTTGGTGTCTATCCTTCTGCTGAGGTGCTCCTGAGAGGTGAAGCATGATCCAGGGGATCTCTCTGCCTGAGGGAAGACGATCTGGCCTTGAAGAGGTGTTGCAGGCTACCCTGGATGCTCAGCAGGCAGATGGATGATGGTATGTCCTGGTCAGATGCAGGGAGAGGGGCTCCTTCAGACTGGGGCAGACATGGACCTCATTTTGGGGGGGTTCTCTAGCAATTGGATTATTGCAGAAAGGGGGGCACACCTAAAAGTGTGGATGTGGGTTGCTAACACTATGCTTATAATTTCTGGCTTCAGTAAAGAGATTAGCCAGTCCAAGAAAGGAGGATCAGTACGGGATTTAGGCAGACCAAATCCTATCCCAGGTTTTATGCTATTTTGATTTCTTTAGTCTCCTGCCAGGCCAATACACAGACCTGCAGGAATCTCTCTTCTCCCAGCTTCACACATGCTCACAAATGCCAAAATTAACAAATCAAGACTGCATTTAATTCCAGATGAGCTCATCTGAATTGCTCCATCTTATGATAATATTTTGCATCTTATTCAGAAGACATGCTTGCATTTTTAAACAACTAAGCAAAACATTTCAAAATCAATTGCTAGTTCACATCTCTGAATGCAAGACTATGCATGAGTCCTCCTCCTCCCTCCCCAGTCAGTGTCATCTGTGCAAGGGTAAATTAAGGAATGGGGCTCCAACAGTGTCAGGCAATGGAAGAAAGTGACTGCAGGTCACAAATGGGTGAGATGTGGGCATCACAGGATTGGGACCCTTGCAGCCACTTCCAGCCATCGGTACCAGTAGAAGCATGGTGGTGAAGGCTGGGGTGCTGGGTGGTCTAAGAATCACTCTCCTGGGCATTGGGGCTGCCAAAGCCATCAAGTTGTAGGGTCCCCCATCATTTACAGACTGCAGTCCCAGGGGCTTGGCCACAGCTGCACAGGAAGACTGCAGCAGAGAAGGTTATTGCACACATGGAGTCTGTGCTCAAGGATAATTTCCTAACGATTGCACTTTCCTTTATTGTTTTAGTGATTCTTCACCATGAAGATCTATTTTTCAAAGGCAGGTGTAGCATGGTGGTGTATCCCTAGGGGTAACACAGGATGGCTCTTGCTAAAGCTCAGTCTTGACCAGGACCAGCTCTAAGTCATTTCAGATGGATCTGAGAGGAAGACTTGGCAGTAATTCAACAGGTTAGAATTCCTGGTTGTGGAGTTCACGGAGTTTGTAAAACCACCTTTGAACATTTTGTTTAAATGCCTGCCGACACCAGCCTTCCCTCTCCAACCATTGTAAAGGAATAGCAAAGCCTAAACCGTGGAGTTTCTTAAAAATGGTTACCTTGTATAGGGGACTATGAGAAATACTAGGTAAGTCGCCAAGCAACAAAGACTCAAACACTAAGAGCTTATACAATATGCATTAAAAAGAGCTGTTTGAATATCAACATAAATAAATATAAAGATGATTTTACACTACAGTATTATGTTTGGGAGGGAAAGTTTTCCTCCTGTCTTACACAACCAAACATCAAAAGAAAACTCCCTGTGAAACACTGCTGGGTTTCTGCTGCAACATGGACCACTCAGTTGGGCAGGACAAAGCTTTTTTCTGCTTGAGGGAAAAACTGCATTTGGAAGGTTTGGAAGCAATTTCTGCTCTCAGTTTGCGAAGTGCAAATCAGGACAGTTTGTAACAACACAGAGCTACTGAGATGCGGGGAACTATTTACATAAGTAAGGTAAGCAGGATTTGACCCAGCACCGTGAGCCCTGCAGATAGCATTGTCTTGTCAATTTTCACTCCCTACAGCAAAGCAGCCAGATAAATGGCTTCCTGCCATATGGTATCACCTTTTTACAAGAGATCATGTGGACACTGCCACTGGCCTCTAGATGCTTTGGAGGGATGATCCCACTTTGCTTCACAACAAAAATTTCAAAATGTTTTCCAAATCTGTCATGTACTAGACTTCTCTGCTGAAATATATAAAGAAGTCCTAGGTAAGGGTACCAGGAAAAAGAAGAGTCATGTGTTCTAGCTCTGTGGTTCAGTATCTTCAGCCCTCACCACTTGGCAGGATGGAGCTCTGTATGTGATCTGTGTGATCACTCGCGGTCATTATTGCCTCTTTCCACTGGGCAAGTTTCTGTACATAGCATTTTGAGCCATTTGTGACAACTTCAGTGAAAGCAGACACCAGCCTGAGTTTTGAACAGCACCTTTCATTGTAAGGCTTAGACCATCAAATGAGCAAAATTTAACAGCAGAGTTTAGCCGTTACTCAGAGGTCTTCCTTATTATTTCCCAGGCTGTGCTTTATCCACAGATGCTTCCTCTCCTCCTCTCCTGCCCTGCAACTATAGACTAGCTAGCTGTGATGTTTTTCATGATCATATTACAGCGAAGAAGATCAGAGAAAATAAACAGTATTATTCAAACTTGACTCAAGAAAAGAGCCAATCTCTAAGGAAAGCACCCCTCCCCTTTTATTTATGAAATAAAACTCTAGAGTCTCACCCCTCAGGGAGGGATCGCTTTATAATCTCACTGTATGTAAAATTTACCTTGCCAAGAAGCAGCTGATAAACTCAAAGCTCTCTTCACAGCGTGAACTTCTTAAGGCCTCTGCCTCATTTGTTCATCAGCACTTTATGAGAAAATAAACAAAAACATTGTCTCTTTGCCCATTGTCATCAAGGGCATCTGAACACTTCCTGCCGGGAGAGGTGGTTGTACCACCCTTGGAGCAGGGGTGATCACATCTTTCTTCTGCCTCTGCATTTACAATGGCCAATCTACAAAGCTGGAATCCCAGGGAGCTTAATCAAAAGCCAGAAGACACCCCAGGGTACGTGTTATTGTCTAATAAGAGTAAGCAGTGCACACTGCTAGCACCAGCATCAGGCTAGCGTCAGCATTTCTGCATACTTGGGCATCCCTTGGAGGAATCCTGCTGATCTTACAGGGCAGAAATTGCTGTAGATGTAAAAAGCAGGCCATCACAATCATACAATGATTTTTAACAAGGTAAAAATTGAAAATAGATCCTCAGTGTTCCCCTCTGGTAACAGTTTTCTCTCTCACATTAATGTGGAAAGAACATTTATGCTTTTTTTCAGTTCAGCCTATCAGCTGCTACAGCAAACCAGTGAAACACTGCCCTATAATACCTCTGTCATGGAAGACGAGGAGGATCACAGCAATATTTATGTTAAAACTCACAGGTTTCATCGCAAGAGCACTAACAACATTTTGCTGTATTTTTAAAGTGCAGTTAAGTTCTGTGAGAGGCTCAATACACCTCCTACCATCCATCCCTCAAACTAGCCAGCAATTTCAGTATGATTAGCACAGTGGATATTTCTCCAAGTGCTTCCTTTTCTTTCTTCCTGCTTTTTTGAGGTCTCTGGCATTTTTTTTTGCCATTGTTCCCCCTCAAATACGTACTTTTTTCATCCACAGTTTTTCCATCCTAACAGTATTTTTCTTTCTCGTTTTTAGCTTCTTGACTGGGTAGGTGTGGATTACTTGACCCCACTTCTGAGCCCATGTGTGCTAATGTCTGCAAAGCAAATGGCAGCAGACAAGCAACTGTGAGGCACCTCATTCGTGCATGCTTTGCTCCTTCAGCATCTCTCTGAAGAGATGGAGGGAACAGGTTTATATGCAAGATGGTTAATAGTGCTCATCTGCCTCCATCGTTCACCTAAGGGCCAGCATGGGAAAGGTGCTGGGGAGGGCATTCACAGTCCACAGGGGTGCTCCTGTGCCCAGAGACGGATAAAACAAGGACCTGCTTCCATCCCTGCCCACCGTCCCCTAAAAGTGAGAGAGAGAGAATGTGCATGTGTGACTATAAGTGCCATAATCTGCTAAGTCCTATTTATACCATTCTTAGGCAAAGGGAGACCTAGAGGTCTCCACATCTTCCTTTTGCATCAATTAACTGCTTAAAAAAGGGAAGAGGGGATGAAGCAGAAGTGTCCTGTGCAGACTATGGCAATGTCATCATTCACAACAGCTGAGTGCTGAGATAGGCATTCAGTAAATGAGTTGTCCCATCACGCTGACACTGCAGTGCTCCTTCTTCTCCACAGCCTCCACAGTGTGGGAAGATGCATCTCCAGCCCATGCGCTGGCCTACACCATCGCACCTATACACGGTACATACATGCAGCTAGCAGACTAAGGTGTTACGGCCTCTCAGAACTGGTGGGAAATCTGATGCAGAGAGCACTCTACAGCAGAAGTACTTCCTGTAAAGGTCTTTTTATTTGAAGTCAATCCTACAATGAATTTTTAAAGGATTTTGCAGTCTGTTTCAGCGTGGAAATGGGACTCCTAGGCCGGTTTCAAATCTCCTCTTTTAAAGTGTTAATATTCTAGTACCAAGTGTTTTTCACAGGAGATTTTTGCATTTTAACATTACCAAAAAATCCTTGAACTTTAAAATTCCCACGCTATCACCTACTAGCAGCCAAATTTGCATAAATATACCCAGAGACACATATTCATACACAGCTATATTTATAAAACAAAAAAATAGAGCACTAAGAAAACTAACAGAGGCCAGGCACAGCTCAGCAATTTTCGCTGACTTGGTTTCTTGTACTGCCAGAGACCATTTTAAAAGGCAAATTCTCATCAGATATTGGCGAGGGAGGGAAGGGAAGGAAATTCATGACAGATTGTGCTGTGAATTCCTAAGCCTGGAGTTTTGTTTGTGATTTATCATTGCTAAGCCTTATCAACCACTGATTGAGTCTTTCCTCTCTCGGCCCTCAAGGGTGGCAGTCTCTGGACTCCTGCGGTTCCCTCCCGGATGACCAGGTTCTCTAAATGCTAATCAGATGATATGGACCCCTCTGTGATCTTGTGAAGGGCTCTATCAGCAGTTTGGTAGAAACACCGTCATGTAAAAATGATACTCCCTTGTCATCTCCCAGAGGTGTCTGCCAGGAAGCAGAGTGGAAACACAACATCAAATGGCTTGTATATTGTCAGCTCCTACGGTTCTCCCTGTGATGTGTCGAAGTGTAGACAAATACTTACCTGACATGGCTTGTTACAGAACTGAGGCTTTTGCAAAGAAAAGAGATGTTTTATAACTCATTAATTTTGTTTCTTTGTTTGTTAAACTGAATTAAATTCACTGTTTCCAGATAGGATAAACTTGAGGCCAAAGTCCTAGCAACTTTAGTTTTCCCACTGAAGATACTGTAAGCACCCATAGGCAACAGGGCCAGCAATTTCCCAACACATAAGTAAGCAAGGAAGCAGTGCTCCTACCAACACAGCTACACAGCCAAAGAGTTATTCCTCAGTGCAAACTTCCAAGCTAAGGGCAGAGAAGGAATTTTGCTTCTCCTCTTGAGGGCAAAGCTCCTTGTGATGTGGATCTGGCTGGTACAAGAGGTATAAATGTGATCCTTCCATCACCAGCTGCTGTCTGAGTGGTCCTTGGAACAGAGGGTTGACAAAGATTGCCTCAGAAGCTTTGTGTGCCCAGCATCTCCATCATGTTGCATCCAGCGAGGGGTCTCTCTGTGGCGTGTTATGGATAGACTTGTCCGGGCATCATCTGGGATACAGGCTGTCCGAGGACTTCTTACGCAGAGCCTGGGGGCTACTTTTGAGGTGACCCCTCAAGCTCAGAAGGTTGCATCTCCCAGTTGTGGGCAAGTGCTCTGACCATATCAACGTACCACTCATTGAACTAATGTCCAAAATAATATAATATAATATAATATAATATAATATAATATAATATAATATAACATTACATATAATAATACATCGGTATATATTATTAATAATATAAGATAAGATAATATAAGATAATATAATACATATATATTACATATACGTATATTATATTACATATAAGATAAGACAATTCAAACACTGGGCACTGCCTGCCCTTCCCTTTCAGATGCTCTTCCCTACTTCACAGGGTGCCCAGCCTCTGCAAAGGTGTGGGTAGTCTGCTCCTCTCCAGCCTCAGAGGAGGGTCTGGATTGCCCTCTGGGGCTAAGTGGGTTACTGGGACAGTCCAGGGAGAGAGAAAGGCACCTTTTCAGGACTGGATCTCTGTCCAGAAACCTGCAGAGGAACTCGCACACAATTCGCCCAAGGAGTTACAAGGAAATGCCTCTCCAGCTGTGCAACACGATTCTACTGTCCAAATACAAAAATTATGCAAAATGTAGTTAATTCCTTTTTGCTGTTGCCATTCATGTTAAAACTAACTCTATTTGGCTCATTGCACATGCCCAAAACTTTCAACCTGAGATCAGCTGAAAATCACTTATTAATTTCAGTTCGTTCAGTTAGCAAACAAAAGCTATTCCACCCTATGCCCAAAAGCACCATGACAGTCTTTGAGGAAAAAACCAATCACCTGTGTGACAATATGCAAAAAATCCCCCCCAACCAAGTCTGCTGAATGTAAACTATCCAAAGAGACATTGTCTTCAAAAATGGTCAATAAAATGGAATACAGAGGCAGCTCCTAACCCCAGGCCACGAGGAACCTGCTCCCCAGCCCAGGTATATTATTCATGTGACAATTCTGGAGGCAGGTCTGCTCCCTGACTCTCAGCACGCACCATACACCTACAGACCTCATGTACACCCACAGTTCATTTCTCCTCTTATATACAGTCTCCAGATGACAAAGACCACCAGGGGCTCCAGGGGCAGTGCAGAGGCACCAAGCTACCCATGGTCACCATGCATTATTGGAGTGGGGTGGTTTTAAACTCACTGCAGGACTGCTTTGATTCATTAGTGGCAAAGCAGTTTCAGATATTAATTGCTGCTGGCACTGCAGGGCCAAGTTCAGTTCCCCAAGCTTTATCCAGAAGTGTAGGACACTATAGAGATACAACCTGATATGTTTATCTTTGCGAAGCACGCTCTCTGCCTCAGTCGTGTGCCAGATGTAGCCACAGCTGCAGGAAGTTGTTTATCTGCCCTCATGACCTTGCAGAAGTGTCGGGCGATGGTAAAATCATGTTTTTATTGAGCATCTCATCTCTTCAACTGAAAACTCTTCCCCACCAGTTAAAATGTATTTTAAATTCTATAAGGAAGCCAGGCAATGATATTGCAGAGCTCTGTAATCCAATTATATCCTTTACTGTCTGCTTGCTGTAAGAATTTATTTTGGGGAGCTAGCTTGGGAATGTTCACCTCAGTGAAAATAATTAACAGTTTGAACACCTGTGGTAGTCACTGGTGCCCTTTCCAAATCTCTTAAGTCTGTATATTTTTTGCTCTTTACATCTCCACATTTTATAGGAACTTACTCTATCATGTGAGATGTACTGTGACATTATTCTGGAGCATGAGGAAGATCCTAATTAGCCTTTAGCTGGGTTCTTCAGGACTCCTGGGACATGCAGGGACTTTGTGCCCTGGGATTTCACTAAGAGGCGAATTCAATGAATTCTCCTAGGTCTCTCTGAAAATTTTAGTCTTTAGTTCTCTGAAGGAAAAAAGATACCACATGTCAGATAATTCTGTTGAAATAAAATTACAGCTGCAAACAACAGAGCAAGAACATTTGTCAGTGGAGCTAGATACTAATATACATTGATTGATCAACATTATGGTGTAAGTGATAGTCCTGAGCATGGGAGAAAAAGGATTAAGTAAAATACAAGTGGTATGTATCCATCAACCTTATCACTCAGGGGAAAAAATAACAGTGTCATTAGCTAAGTTTCCAAAATAGCCCAGTTTCCTGCTTGAAAGTCAATCCTTCAGAAACAGGTTAAGCCTTCATTTTGTTATGACATACTGGTAAAGTCACAAGGGTGCCTTTGGTCTTTTTCTGTCAACATTAACGTGTGAAGTGAAAATAATTGTTCCAATGGAAAATACTTGCTTGGCTCTTAATACATTATAATTATCACTGTTTCTTGTTAGTCAAACTGCAGCTGTATCACAGAAAGGTCTTGTTTACCAAAAAAAGTGAGTAAAATAATGTGGTAATGCTTTGTTTTCATTTTTTCCTTCTACTTTTAATCACTTCATTTAAGCCAAATCAACATACAAATTTCAGTAATTGTTTATCTTTTGCATTTTAGGAATGAGCAATGCAATTAATAGTAATCTAGTCACTTGAATATTAAATCTTCCACATAACATTAAAATCAATGCACATTTATTACGACTGCTGGTGCTTTATTCAATTAGCTGCTTCTGTCTTAGCTGGTAACTTCCAGACGTTTGCAGTAGCTGTGTTTAGACACATTTACTATGTGCTCATGACAAAACCACAGAGCCATAGATGCTTTAAAGCTTGCAGTAGATCCCCATAAAGATGAGGCTGCTCTTGAAGGTTTGGACTGACTGAAGGTCAAATTTGAGAATTACATAAATTTTCACAGCAGTCTAATTTGTTAGGGCCCAGAGATAATCTGTTTACATTTGGATACCAACCTGACTTTCTTCTAAGTTAATTTAGTGTTCTTGAAAGGGTCGGGAGCAAATATTTTATTTAGCCACAGGGAAATGACAGCTCGGGTTGGAGCAGCATAAATTCCCCACCTGCTCCTACTGAGGTGCCTCAATTCCTTTTCTGAGAGGCATCCTGATGGGATTGAATGTGTAGGTCTGTTACCATAGTCACTCTGTCCATGGAACAACAACTTAGTCTTTGGAAAAGGTGTCTGCTAAGAACAGCTGTGGTAGCAGTACCATGGTGTGGCTACTTGTGGTTATAAGACTCAACAAGTCCTTTCACAGGGGACACCAAGTAATCGTTAAAGGTCAATAGATCTCACCAGTGATATGGGAACAGACTAAACCTACAATTAAGTTCCTCATCCAAGATCTTCTAGTTTCTCAGTGGAAAGTAAATCCTTATTTATTTATCTGGGCAATTAGATGACTGAATTACATAGACTTAGGACACGGGTTTTTTCAAAAACATTAGATTGAATCTATGCTTTATATTAATATTTACTTCTTAAAATCCCCTCTTCTAAAGGCAAAAGAGCTCCACTCTAGGCAAATATACCCTCAAAAAAACCTAAAAGAGGACCTAGAACATAATCCAGTTACTTGTGAACACAGTAGAAACCTATTGATTTAAAATTATCCCCATGCATTTTTAGTGATATATGATGTCGACATGCAAAATTTCTGAGGTTTCAATTCAACTATCAATTAGGTGGACCAAATGAACATACCGTCATTCAAAACTAAACTGTAGTTAGGTATTAATGGAGTACTGGTTGATAATCACTTAAACACAAAATCCCATTGCAATAGGATGTCTTGGTCATATAAACTGAGTAAGAAGGTTAGATTTCTTCTCTTTCTGGCATGGATGAAATTGCTGCCAGAACAGCGGGGTTCATTTTGGTGCTTGCAATCAAAGAGTGACTCTACTTGACTGAAAGAGATTCAGAGAACAGCCATAAAAGTATGTCTTTCACGAACAGATGCAAGTGGTGGTTCTCATCTAAATTAACAAGTAAGAACAAGGATGATTTCATCACAGGTGTATGCACTTGTGTTGAGTCTGAGAGCTGGATTTTTAAATCTCTAGGAGACCAAGGTATAATATGTCCATAGAGTGAGGAGCTGAAGCCACACAAATCCAGCTTAGAAATAAAGTGCAATCTCTTTGCTTGTGAGGATGACTAACCACTGGTTGTGGCAATTCTCCACCACTGTAAATTTGTGAGTAAAGCATAAATGTCCTTTTTTTTTTCCTAAAAGATGTTCTAGGTCAAACTTTCTTGGAAGTCTCACATCTTTGCTGGGGAAGAAGGGGTTATGCATGCTCACAGTAGCTTCAGAGTCTATGGCACTGTCAAAACTGAATGATAAAGACTCATTTTTCTTAGAATTATTTAAAATATCATATAAGGAAAAAGTAAAAACAGAAACAGAAATTGCCTATTTATTCTTTTCTCACTTAAATATCATAGCAGTGTACACATTTGCACAAAACATTCCACCTGAAATGAATCCAAAATAGTACTCCTAAAAGCACCATTGGGAAATTTTGGCCAGCTCTAGTTTCAAAACGTAGCTTGAGCACTCTGCTTGTTGTTCCTTTTTCTGTACAAGCCTCTACTTGAGAGCAATGCAAACTGTAATGCTATGAGAAACTCAGGACTGAACTCCACAGGCAACTTAAACTCAGGCATAAAACAATAGAGGTGATATTTTATATATGGCATTATTAATGTTCAACAGCTTCTTTAAAGACTAGCATTTTAAAAAATGAGTGTTCTGATCTTTATTGTTATTTTGTTTCATTAAGAAGGAGTTTAAAGTTGAACCAACCCTTTTATGTCTCCTCCTGAGATTTATCTTTTCATGCCTCTACGGTCTATATTTCTTTTCTTCGGACCATAAATCTAGGTTGCAAGCCAGATATTTGTAATAAGTCTATAAAGAAAACAGAAAGAGGTGTGGTAAGTTTATCAGCTTGAACCACACATTTAAGTTTCTGGTGTACATAAAAATTCCAGACTTAAGTCTCTTGACTCTCCCTTCCAAACCATTTCCTGCATGGTTTAAAAAAAAAAAAAAGAAAGAGAGAGAGAAAGAGAGAGGGAGATTTTTACACAGAAAAGACACAAAATACACTTCCATTTTTTTTAAAAAAGCTCTAATAGTAGAATTTATTGGATCCTCAGCAGTGGCATGTTCACACTAGCCCCACTGTCAGAACCCACCAACTACATTTTATTTCCAAAGCAGAAAGAATGGAGCTAAGAAGCAGTAGTATTTCTTACTGAGATTTATGCCTGTTCTTCACTTCCAATGAGAAATGAAGAAAGAATCCCCTTTTGTTTCTCTGGGAGCACAGAGGGGGTTTGGTACAGACGGGACTGGAGCTCATGCAAGGTGAGATGTAAGGAGCCAGCCCCCTCTGTGAAAGGGCTTGGCGCTGCTGGTGGGCAGTGGTGGGGTAGCTCCGTGTCAGTCCCACAAACAGGAATCCAAAACCCCAGGGTGGAAAACTTAGTGCTACACAGAAACCTCTTTGTTTTTCCCTCGCTGGCATCTCAAAAATCCTGTATCATAACAGCTTAGTACTAGCCACAGAAAGACTTGAGGAAGTGACTCAGAGCTGCATAGAGTTATTTTCATTTCCTCCTAAGTAGCCTCTTCTAATTCATCAGATCACTTTTCAAATCTCTTTAGATGTAAGTGGAAACAAATGCTGCACGCAGATAAAAGGAAGGAACCAAGCAGAGAAAAACATCCACTGTCATTGCATTTTGGGTGCGACAAACACCAAAGCTGCCTCTCCAGCACAGACATCACTCCAACATGGGTAACTGGGAATTAAACTATGCTTTTCCTGAAGTTCTCAAACAAGTTGGAAGCTCTTGATTCCATTAGGAGGTGAATTAGGCAGGACAGTGAGATAAAACTATCTGGATCAGGCTGAAATGAAAAACTAGACATTAGATGCATGTTTCTTCAGTCAGGGTGGGTTTTTGGAAGAGCTGATTGAGCAGTTTGAGAGTTGGATTTAACCAAAGCTGTGGTCTTGGTAGGAAATGCCGAATCCAAAGTTTCCCACCACACTCTCTGATCACTGCGAATCGGTAGGCAGAGCAGATACTGTTAAAACTGATTTTGCAGAGGCAGGAAGGAAGCAAGTTCTGTTGTGCCCTGGACACCAGGTCAGGCAAGGGATGAGGGCAAGCAGAGGCACTTGCTATGAGTGTTGCACAGATGGTCCCATCAAAATGCAGAAGTGACAGGCAGCAGACTGGCTATTCAGTGAGCCTTCACAGTTCTTGCATACGCTGCTCATGACAACCAGACCTCTGACTATTCTGCTAATAAATATGAGGAAGGTCTTGAGCTTAACTCTATCCCTGTTCAGCAAAGCCACTTAAGCTTGGGTTTAATCCTTTGCTGAATAGGGAAGCGGCTCCTGAAATAAGACCTAAGTTAGCAACAAGATAACTACATTTGAAGGATCAGAGAGAGTCAGTTAGAGCTGTGACATGCCATGGTCTGCTGCTTGGCCGGCAGCATTCATGCTCCTCACCAGGCCAGCCCACCAGGCACAAACCCATCATGCAGGATGCCTAGTGCTTCTGGCCCTATGTCTCTATCAATTAGAGCAGGAGACAGGGCCACTTAGACCCTTCTGAAATGTTGTAAGCGACTGGCAGTGCAGGAGAAGTATTTATCACTTGTTGCCCTATGCCCTGTCTACCCTGAGTGCTGGCTAAGACAAGCCAGCCTAGAAGGTTTAGTGATCCTACCTCGGCTGTACTTCTTCTCGCACCTATGGGCTTTGTGGATGGAAAGAAAAACCTAAATTGCTTACATAACTGTACAAATTGCTGCCGTTTTCATCTCCCCATTTCTTCTTCCTTTAACTACTTCAGGACCGGGAGTGATTTCAGTAGGAATAGCATTCTGTATGTAAAGCACAGCAGAGCTATGTGATAGCAGAGCCAGTGCATTGCTCTATGTTCCTGGCACAAGGGGTAGGGGCACATGCAAGCAATACATCCCTATTGCTGAAAGTCATCTTGTTGCTCTTATTCCAAAGGTTTTGAAGCCTGTCAGGGTAAAATTTCATTAAAACCGCCCAGAAATCAGCAGCCTGCATCTCCTCTTAGGTAATGGTGCCAGACCCGTGTGACCTCAGCTTTGTTTTGAGTCTGGACAATAAGAATATTTATTAGCTGCTGTCTTGATTGCTGGACGGCACACAATGAATCTGGCAAGTAAGTCGTGACGTTAGCCAAAGCTGCTTGCAGTATCTGAACACAAGGGTTGTGATTATTTATCATTGGAGACCCCACACGCCTCAATCGTATCTACTCCCTCATAACCGTTTATTTTTCTAGCCTCTAGTTCAGAGAGCAACAGAGCAGCCTATGACAATGCAAATCTGTAGGTAAGGCACTACAAGTAACTAACTTGCAGATGACCTGCAATTTGCTTTTACCACTTTCAGGCTTTTTTTTTTTTAAATCTTTTTTCCCAGCCATGCAGACAGACACGAATGAAGTGGATAACAGCACGCTCACCTGGCTGTATCACAAGAAGCCCTTCTGGCTTCTCACGTGTCTATCAAACCAAGAAGACTATTTCCATGGGGAGAAGATGCAGCATATTTTTAAAAGTGCTTTAAAACCAGTGTCAGCCCCCAGATCCCTTAGTTTGGCTGCTGCCATTTTAAAAGATTTGCCTCTTAATTCTGTGCCCCAAGATCAGGAGCTAAGCCTGTGCCATCATGCATATGACAGATCTGGTAGGTAAGGAAAGCTCAGCTCTCCTATGTAAAAACCACCAGATATTTATCACTGATTAGTTGCATCTGAACATGCTTGCAGCATGCAGTGCTCTTCAGGCATTGTTTTTCTCTCGGCTGTAGTCAATGTTTATCACAATTCTATTGGGGTTTGTAGCATTAAGCCTCTAATAAATATTTATTGAGAAAGTTACTAATATAACACTTTCCTGATAAATATTTACTGGAGATTTTCTGTCAGGAAGAACACCGGGGAAAAAAATTTCCTTTTAAAATCTGTTACTACAAAATATCAATCAGCAAAGCAAGCCAAGATAAAATTTAATCTAACAGCTGGCAAAAAGGAGTATACAAAATTAAGCATATGCCAGCCAGGGAAGAAGTACACAGCAAAGTAGGCATTTGCCAGAATAAAAGATCTGTGAGCTAAAGTGGAGCTGACTCCCTTCCCACTCCCAGTTTCATTCAGACTGGGATTTGTAACCAAAAGCTAAAAAATAAAATTAATTTCCTTTAGAATAAAATAACACTCTTTTGAACCTTCATTTGGAAATACTGCAAAGCCAGTACCAGTTTGTCTAACTTCCAACATCTGACTTGTTGGAATCTCCAACATCAGCTTGAGCTTAGACATATTTAGGATCAAGCCATGCTAAGATAACTTAGCAGTTTGAAGAACAAACCATATACCATATAGCACAGATATTATGTGCTATCCACGCTATCACCTTTCTTGCCCTTTACAGTAGAGTGTGAATACTTGTATTAATAAGAAAATAAAGACATTAAATTATCTTTCTGATATTGCACTGAGTTAATCAGGGAGAGTTAATTTGCCAGAATTATATTTATACAATAAGGTTGCCTATACAATAAGAATAAATGGAAAAAATAAATATTCATAAACAGCTTTCACTTCTCCTGTGACATGTTTAAGTTTAGCTACGCAAATTATAGCTGTTTTTATAGCTGTTAACAGTACTTAATAGTTGTAAACCTGAATTTCTTTCTAGTCACTGGTCATGGGTTCATTGAGCCACTGTATCTTTCCCAAGGTAGGATCACCAGTATGAGCAGATACATGAATTAAGCCTATGTCTTCATGTAATGGCACAACTCAGCAGAACACTGATAACATATGAAAAAAAAATACACATCTGCATTCTGGAACAGGGCAATAGCCTGGCTGGAGTACTGCATCTAGCTCTGAAGCCCCCAACATAAGAAGGATATGGACCTGTTGGAGCAAGTCCAGAGGAGGGCCACAAAGCTGATGAGAGGGATGGAACATTTGTCCTACAAGGACAGGCTGAGAGAGTTTGGGTTGTTCAATCTGGAGAAGAGAAGGCTCCAGGGAAACCTTATTATGGCTTTCCAGTATCTGGAGGAGGCCTACAAGAAAGCCGAGGAGGGACTTTTTACAAGGGCTGGTAATGATAGGACAAGAGGTAATGGCTTCAAACTAAAAGAGGGTAGATTTATATCAGAAATTAGGAAGAAGTTCTTCACTATGAGGGTGGTGAATCATTGGAATAAGTTGCCTAGTGAAGTTGTGGATGCTCCATCACCGGATGTGTTCAAGCTCAGGTTAGATGGGGCCTTGCACAATCTGCTCTAGTGGGAGGTATCCCTGCCCATGGCAGGAGGGTTGGAACTAGATGACCTTTAAGGTCCCTTCCAACCCAAACCATTCTGTGATTCTGTGATTTTCAAACCTAGCATTTGCCTTGTTGAAAAAGGTAGTATTTCTGGAACACAGGCATTTTCTTTAGCCCTCCATGCCAAGGGAGATGTACCCACTGTAGATGACACCCTTTTGAGAAGGTGCTTCTGCTTCCCAGTAATAGCATGCTCATAGCCCACAATAAATGTGGGTGATGCTCTTCAAGTGTCCTGGTACAGGATTTCATGTATAGACTAGGTAGCTAAAACAAACTCAGCTGCATTCACAATTCTTTGTCTTTACAACATTGCAATACAATGGGGAGTCTCTTATTTCCAAATGGGGCCATACAGATATTTGAGATGTGACTGGATCCATGATCACCTCTTGAACCTGCCTCTATCTAGGAACACCAAAGTATGAGGACTTTTTTTGCCTGTTTTCTCCATGTTAGATGAAATCTCAGAGTTGAAACACAAGTTCTACGTAATAAAGATTAAAATTCATAGCCAAGATTATTCTATAATACATTTTAGAATAAAAAAATTAAAATGGCAGTTTTCAGTCCTTGCTGCTGTGAATGACTCCTTAGCTAATGAGTGTTAGAAGAACAACTGCCCAAACTGTGCTCTCCATGACCTCTATGAACCATTTGTAGGCTCCTTACGAGAGCCACAGTAGAGCTTCTCCAGGCTGTGTAACCTAAATAAGCTGCCAGTTGTGCTCATGCATGGTCTAGCTTGGCTGGTCTTGAGTCTGGCCACACATAGGCCCTGCTTTTGGGCTGGCTCTCTGAATAAAAACCAACCTTAAAATGGAAAGGAGACACAGAGTGGTCCACAAGATGCAGTGTGGACAAAGTATTTGTCTTCAGATAGTTTTAAAGCTACTTTTATCCTCCTGGAACAACTTCTACAGCCCCAGAGAACAGCAACTATGCCCCAAAATCCCTTCTGTTTCCCAGCTGATTCTTCTGAAACAGGTACCAGCATTAAAATACTTTTTATTCACAGTCCCAGAGGGTGTAGGAAAGGGATACTAATGCTATCCATTTCCATGAAGTGCATAAAGCAGTGTACAAACAGTCTTTGCTTTCTTGAGGAAATTTTGACCCTTCCCAATTGCAATCTATAAATGTTGCTATTACCTTTCCCATTTCCTGCCAAATTTACTTAGAGCTTTCCCCCTTCAGCTGATAGCCCTGTTAAAACTAACTGCCCTCCATGCCTTTTATTAGCATTGGTCTTTCTCCTCTGGCAGGCGACTGGTGCCCCTGAACTCTCCACTCTTGTATTTGAGTCTGAAAGTTGCAACAAGAATCTCAGGGAGAAACCTTTACTTTTGAACCCGTGCCCGTATGCAGTCTGTCTATTCCGGGAAAACCCCAATCATTTTGCAAGCAAACATGTTCTGGCATATTTCTAAAATAACATAAAATAATATACAGAAGACAAAGACAGTGAGTATGTCCTTTGAGGATTTTGGTACAGTCAGACAATTATTTGCTACTATTACGGGTCTGAATTCTGCTCTTGCCAAGGCCTGAGGTTGTGTCATGGACCAGTGCCCTTTGACAAAGCAAGTATTAATGAGTCTTCCCTGAGAATTTTAAGTCACCTTTAAGCCATCACCCTCCTCTCATTTTAACCATAACTTACCTATAATCTTAAGTAAAGGCCTATTTCTTTTTCATTAAGCTATTCTACAAGTCAAAGTGATTCAAGTGATAATTATGAGCTTTAGGTAGCTTTCTCCCTTACAAACTTCCTTAGATAATGATTATGAAAATGATAGTTTTTTGAAAATCCAAATGCAGGTTCATATAGCAAACAACACCTTGCCCAGACTTAGCCTTCACAGCATGTGACCAGCCCATCATACAAGTTGGAATAAAGCTGCTTTTATTCCCAGGGTGAAACTCCAAACTGTTTCAGATTCCAGGTCAACTATGTGGGCAAGATACATGCTAGCTGTGCCGAGTGAAAACGCAGCAAATAATAGAGCTGTACAGTGAATAAATCCTACATCCTACTATCATAGCTCTAAGAGATGTAGAACTCACATCGTGAAGTCTACAGATTCATGTGTATGAATTATGCATTATGAGCTATGCAAACATAACAGGGTATATCCCAGGAGCATGGCACTAATTCTACACGGGAGCTCTCATCTTATCAGAAAGTAATTCCTGCTTTCCATCAGGAGTGGAAACACTCACATTTTCTAATTTGAAAGCCAAGGGCACACAGTGATCCTTGAACGGTGGGAAGTGCATTTCAGTGCAAGTTTCTCACATCTCTAAGCACTCTTTTTTTTGTGCTCTGTGATTTATGCTTTCTTGGCCCCAGTATCTTGGTATTATCTTCCAATGATTAAAACCAGCAGAGCACAGGCTAATATTTCAACCTTCAAAATGTAGCAATCTGTTGCCTTTCTCACTTTATTTTCCCACAAATTACAGAAGTATGTGAATTTACCCCATTGTGCAAATCAGCTGAATGAAGGAATGTTTTACTAATTTAAGTTTCCAGACCTGTTGGTACTGACCAACTTAATTAACATAGATTATCATGTTCCATAACCAAGTATCTAGATTTTAGAGCCCTCACCTTTATGAACCTGCTTTAAGCAGGTTCATAAAGGTCTACAGGACCATGGTCTCTATTTGCACTTGGATGATTGCCCATGTGCTAAATTCACATTGAATCCTGTCTCACAGAGATTACCAAGAAACCCACCTGTAGCTATTTTACTCACAAAGCTTTGTGGGCTTCATTAGCAAATTTAAATCTTCATCGGAAAAAAACAAAAGCAACCAGTAAAAAGTACCGGCGTAACTGAATAATTTTCCTATTCTCCCTTACAAATTAGAAAAAAAAAAACCAAAATCACTACATAGAATCACTTACTACTTGTAAGTCCACTGAGACTGGGGTTCCAAAATCTGCAGTGGGCTGGCCAGTAAATGATACTAATTTTTGTCCCTCACACAGGCAAATTCCTTTGAATAATATGATGGTCTGAGTTGGAAATCTCCAAAGCAGATCTTTGCTCTCCCACCCCTACAGGCATTTCACGAAATGCTGTCAGACGTTATGATCCACAGTGGCTGACACAAGCCCAGCTTTGCAACATATAAATTTGAGCTCTCGCCTGTTCTTGCCTGCATGTTATATATGGTTCAGCCAAGCCTTGACCTTCCTTCCCACATTTTGCATATCATCTTTTCAGGCTCTCTCTCCATTCTCCTTGGTGAACAAGTTTTGTCATAAGTGATGTTTCACGGCAGCCTATAAACTGTCTGGGCAGATCTCCTTTAACAGACAGAAGACACAAAGCAGTTACATTTACAGATAACTCTCCTGTGCAGCCCAAGCCTTTGTGAAAAAGTGGGGGTTTTTATCTCAGTGAAAGCCTCTTTGCGTGACACTCATTGAACCAACTCTAGATCAAGAAGCATAAACATTTTATACCCATTTTTATTCCAGGTCCTTTAAGATTCTCTTTTCATCATGAGGATATTCATCAGGGAGGACAATTCAGCTCAACAGCTGAGACATCTGCATTTAGGAAGGGAAAAACTAGCACTCTGGAGGTGTCTGTCTATATTAGGAACCCATCTAACTGGTTTCAGCTAATATTTACATGGGTATAGTTAGGTAGGTTGAACTCCCCCCATCAAGATGGAATAAATGTCATAGAGCTGAGAACAAATATTTGCCGCAAAAAGCTAACACGCAACCACAAACGTTAGCAATTGTCAAATTACAAAGCCTACAAGTGCCAGCGGTGTATCAGCTGTTACAAACAGCTAAGGCCAGGAGGGACTGCGAGGTAAGAGCCCCGCAGCGCTGCTGGTGGGACCATGCTCGAAGGATGCTCGGGACGCTCCCCGGCTGCAGCCCGGGAACCCAGTGCAGGGCGGGCCGCGGGGAACCGAAGGGGGTTGGTGCCATCTAGAGGGAACTATTCGCCTAAAAAGTGGGAAAATCACCACGGCACATGGGGGATATGATGTGCCACAGATGTACAGCACCGGGGGAAAAAGTCCTGAAGAGAAGGGCTCTTACTGCAGTGCAAAAAATATACACCGTTATGAGAAGTAGCAGCGCACAACTTACATCTTCTCCTCAGCACAACTTGCAAATGTAAATATAAAAGGTATATTTAAGACGACCAACTGCTGATTCCCTTTCAAACTATTTCCCAGCCTCACAGCGGCATTTTTTCCTTTCTCCCTCCAATTATCTGAACTCTGATGAAATAGCCGACAAACAGACCACATCTGGAGGTCGGATCCCACTTCCCTGCAGTTGCAGCATTGGTCACAGTTGGAGCCAGCTGGTGGGGCAGGAGGTGCCAGGTGGGATGGAGGTGTCCAGGAAGCACTGACTGTGTGGCCAAGAAAGGCTTAGGGACGCAACTTCACAGCCCTCTGCTGATCATCATCTTTTCCGAATGACCCACCTGAAGTCTAGCATCTGCCCATGTAACTTAAAACCGCTCTGCATCATAGCAGGCAAAGAACCAGCATCCACAAGCAGAGGAAGGATTCATGCATAAATATAAGTCATTGTCTTTCTCTCATCATTAAATCTGCCACCTACAACTTATGGTTCACTGTGATAACTACAGTGGTGATAACAACTTGCAGGGACACCATGGAGCCGCAACATGGACACAGGTGAGCTCCGCAGCTCTTTCATAGTAGCTTGAAGTAATTTTTGAGCAAGTGTTCACCAAAACATTGTGGACTACAGTGCTTTCCTCACTCTTAAGCTGCCGCCATGGGTTGGTCTGTGGGCATGGCATTCGCGCTGTGGCTCTTACTTGCCCCCACAGGAAGCCCCACATTGTAACAGTGCTGGAGCCAAGGAATAAGATAATAAAAGGGACCTGTTCTGCCTGTTGCAGCTGTAGTTTTCCTCAGACAGTAAATTCTCTCCCTTCCCACCTATGTATCCTGGTAGAGTGCAGAGCAAGCCTTGGCTTGTGCGTACTAACTCCTTTGCCTGACTTTGCTGTTAGTAACACTGCAGTCAATACCTCATGGTCGGTGACACAATGTAGAATTAGTGCCTCAATCCTACCATGCACTACAGACCCATGCATAGAGGATTCCTGTTCTCTATTCCTTAAATAAAGGTTAATTGATGAAAGAGTATTTGATGTAAAACATTTGCTAGTTCACTGATGTCTGTGAGAGCTGTATCTTCGAGGCTCTGGGCTAGTTAAATTTAGGAGATGACTGAAGTGCCAAAAAGTTGGGTATCTGTCACCCTAAAGGGGAACACAGCACAATGCACTGCCTGTCTGTGGGTGTGACTGTCCTGCTGGAATCCTGCTGTTGTTCATCAGTTCCCTCCCACAGCAGCACACTTGAGGCACCATAACCACCACATTCCTTATCCTTCACTTTACAAACACCCCCAAAGCCCAAACCACAAAGAAAAATATAACTTGCTTGCAGTGGAAGACAACGACCTCCTTAGTATGCTGCAGAGTCATGCCATATACCCAGCCAAGAGTCTTCATGATTTCATGAAAATGGCATCGGCACTGGTCACCAAAATTGCTGAGCAAAGCTATTTAAAGTTTTAAAAGTTACTGGTCAGACAAAGGAATGACTCTCTTAATGGGCCACACCATTTTTGCCCCTTGCTTTGTCTTGTGAAAGCCATAAAAGGACCACTCTGCAGAGACAAGGCTGCAAGGCGTCTCCCTCATGTTTCAGAGAAGAGCTGAGGCTGAAAAGAAAGAGACGTCTGCTGTGATTCAGAGACTTGCTGCATGAGTGGACAACCTCCAGCTGTAGGGAATATGCAGCACCTTGAGGCAGGACCTGCAGAACAACATCACTGCCACGATCCACTGGCTATTGCGAGGACCTCCAGTGCCACCACTGCTTGTAAAGCAGACACGGCTGTTCCCTGCTAACACATGGCCTGCTCTTCCCAAACTAGTCACCACAGCAGCACTTCCAAAACGTGTCCGTGTGGGATGCAGAAATAAGCACCTGTCTCCATGTTCCCCAGGACAAGGATAGCCATGACAGAGCAACTGCTGTTTGGGCTCCCTGGGGTGCAAGGCTGAGGAGCAGTGATGGCAGCACCCCTTCCTCCTCCTCGGAGCTGCCCAGGCACGCTCTCCTTCCGCCTGCCCTCACCAGCTGTGGGATTACCCACACGTTGCCTGCTCCTTCCTCCCACCGCTCAAAAATGTCCACTCACCTGCCTGGTATCTCCATCTCCTGCTAATTACCCCCCCAAATTAGTCGTTATATCCTCAAACCAGATTTAGGATTCAGTTATACTGAATTGACAAGAGAATTAGACTGAGCTCCAAAACTTGACATAAATTATATTGACTTTAAAATATAAACTATAACCCATTATGCAGATATAACTGGAGAGTTACCAACACACGGTTTAGCAGAAAATGTGAACTCAAATTATTTTTTCCCAAAGCAATGTTATTGATGTCATGAATGCTTCAGCTGAGCATGTGCTGCTTTACAAGATTCACTAACAGGACAGATTAATACAGTCGTACATGTCAAATAATTTAGGGAGGGCTTACAGCTCTGGTTAGGAAAGTACATTGGTAAAACTTTCTTTTATTTAAGCCTGATCTACACACACATAAAGTACTACATGGGTTTTGTAGCTGGTAGGGATACAGTTAAAGTGTTTATGATGTAATTCAATCCCATATGGGAAAAAGTCATCAACGCCCTTAAAGACATCTTGGGTGGTACTACTATAAAGGCAGCCACACTGGCACTGTGGAAGCACATCAGCATCAACCGAAGTTCCTCCTCAAGTCAAAAACATGCATGTACTTCAGGCCTGAATCTCAGTGAGCTGCAAGATGGTGGCCATTGCTTTATTATCTTAATCTACCGATTTCATGATGGTCTGAAGTAGCAGTAAAGACTAATAAAATCAGATTTTTCTGTATTTAAAGTCTTGGAAATACAGTCCAACTATTTTTTTCCTGAGAATCCTGACTTAAAATCTTATTTTACTCTAAAACACTACATATTGGGTTTGAGTGGCAAGGTTTTGGTAGCGGCGGTAGACGGGGGTGGCTTCTGTGAGAAGCCATTAGAAGCTTCCCCTGTGTCCAGTGGAGCCAATGTCAGCCAACTCCAAAACGGACCTGCTACTGGCCAAGGCCAAGCCCATCAGCAACAGTGGTAGCACCTCTGGCATAACATAGTTAAGAAGGGGGAAAAAACCTGTGCAAGAACAATTGCAGCCAGAGAGCGGAGTGAGAATATGTGAGAGAAACAACTCTGCAGGCACCTAGGTCAGTGAAGAAGGAGGACGAGGAGGTGCTCCAGGCACCAAAGCAGAGATTCCCCTGCAGCCCATTGTAAAGACCACGGTGAGGCAGGCTGTCCACCTGCAGCCCATGGAGGTTAATAGTGGAGCAGATATCCACCTGCAGCTCATGGAGGATCCCATGCTGGAGCAGGTGGATGCCTGAAGAAGGGTGTGACCCCATGGGAAGCCCATGCTGGAGCAGGCTCCTGGCAGGACCTAGAGGACCCCACACTAGAGCATATTTGCTGGCAGGACTTGTGACCCTATGAGTGACCCATGCTGGAGCAGTCTGTTCCTGAAGGACTACACCCTGTGGAAGGGACCCATGCTGGAGCAGTTTGTGAAGAACTAACTGTAGCCCATGGGAAGGACTCATGTTGGAGAAGTTTGTGGAGGACTGTGTCCTGTGGGAGGGACCCCACACTGGAGTAGAGGAAGATTGTGAGGAGTCCTCCCCCTGAGGAAGAAGGAGCAGTAAAGACAATGTCATGAAATGACCGCAACCCCCATTCCCTGTCCCCCTGTATTGTGGCAGCAAAGGAGGTAAAGAAAATCAGGAGTAAAGTTAAGCCTGGAAAGAAGGGAGGAGTGGGGGGAAGGTGGTTTTAAGATTTGGTTTTATTTCTTATTGTCATACTCCGATTCTGATTGGCAATAAATTAAACTAATTTCCCCAAGTTGAGTCTTTTTTGCCTGTGATGGTAATTGCCAAGTGATAATTCCTTGTCCTCATCTCAGCCCATGAGCCTTTCCTTACATTTTCTCTCCCTGAGTAATGGAGCAGCTTTGATGGGCACCTGGCATCCAGCCAGGGCCAACCCACCACACATTTCTGAGTACTAGCATAACCATGCTCACACTAATCTTTGCTTTTCTCATATATATTATGGAAGGTTTGAAATTTTTCAGTATCTCCATGGAGGCAGTGAGTCAGATAATTGACTCAGTGATATTTGGTCAGATAAACCAACACCTGAACGCCTCCAGATAACACCTGGGTTTCTGTCATGAAGGAAAGGCTTGACTCACACCCCTGCATACGTGCAAGAGGGATGCAGGCAGGACAGTCTTCACTGGGGGTCTGAGGGAACCATCTCCCTTTGGTGCCAAGCTGGTGTGGTTTGATTTCTCAGGGCGAAAGAAAGGCAGAGAAAGATCTCCTTTCTTACTGTGACATTATTGGAATAAAATTCTGGGTATGGGACCCCACGTGCATGTACCAGGAAGGTGGTGCGGACGGGTAGGCATGCAGTTGAGATGAGCCCCGGAACGGGAACTCGGTGAGATGACCGGCAGCTGCAGGGAGGTTGTTCCCGGGTTACTGGAGGAAACCCCGGCATAACCGGTGGGTTTGCCTCTCCTCGGCGCTTGTTACACCTGCGGCAGCTTCGCTGCCGCCTCTGAATCTGAAGGAAGAGATGACGGAGACAGCGCAACTGCTGAAAGATGCACGAGGTAACGTTACAAACTCAGATTCCCCTCCCCGGTCTGTCCTGGGCGCCAGCTGCGGGGACAGAGCCCAGCGACCGCGACTCCCGCATCCCCCGGCTCCTCCCCCTGCCCGGCTCCGGACCCACTTTTCCCCACAGCGGGCAGAGGAGGGGGAAGCGCCGCTGCCG
>VZZY01024056.1:74423-88621 GCA_013400335.1 Eurystomus gularis | reverse complement strand
ATAATAATAATAATAATAGTTGTTGTTGTTGTTGTAAGCAGACCTGCAGCTGCAGCGTTTGACAACTTTTTGAGGAGGGAGGAACTGTTTCTAGAATGACTTTCCCTGAGAGTAATTCACAGCATGTAACTTGCTACCACCAGTGTCTTAACAAAGTATCTCTGATACTCCTGCATGTTTGATGGCACCTTTTCTTATGCAAGAAAAAAAAGTGCAGTCAGTGTATATAACTAAGGAAAGGAAGAGCTGTTCCCTTCTCCAGGAGCCCATCTTGGCCTTCTCTGTAGCTACCCAGCAAAAAGCACAAAGTACTCATGGAATACTTTGTACTAGTAAAAAGGATTAAGTATTAGTAGTTCAAGGACTCTTGAACCAGTGACTAGAATGAGACTGACAGCTGACAAATATTGCAGGCTTAAGCCCACCCACCTATTTTTGAAAATATTTAAAGCTTAAGCCTACACATACTAGAACAGCTAGATTTAAAAGACTAAGAGCAGAAAGTTTCTAGTTGTATGGCTGTTTTTCAAGCGTAAGAACATTAATATTCAAGTAATGTCTGTCCATTGGAGACAGACACAAATAGGAACATAAACAGGGGCCCTGAAATGTGCCTGAAGCACTTAATACTTGTTTTGCTAAGCTGTAAACAATTGTTCCAAGCAGAGAACTGTCATACATAGAGTTAATGGGATGGACATACAATATACAACACAGTTGTGTTGAGATACCCAAGTTATTTTGCCCAGGTGCTGGAGAACTTAGACTATTGGCTTGATAGCTGAAGTAGATGTGTTTACTCTCTGAAGGAAATACCTTGAACAATCAGTTTGTGTAAGTAGGGAAAAAGAGTGGGGATCATAAGCACCTTTTGCAGGCCCTCTACCCTGAAATGATTCTTCTTAAAGTTTTCAGATTTTGTTGAAAATGCTTGATTCAGATCTAGTTCAGCCAAATAATTTCCCAACCTGAAGTGCCCATCTCTCAAGCATGATTGTATCTTGTCTCATTCTTTTTCTGTTATCAGTGCAATAGCATTGCATTTTTTACCCCCATCTGTAATCATGACCCCACAGGGAGATGCTGGCTTTTCTTCAAAGTAGTAAGTTTGGGGTTTGGAAATAAAGCAAGCAACTCCTTTCTTTCAAAGCATTCTGAAAGACCACTTGTTTGCTTCCTATAGATGTGTTTCTACTCAGAGATGTGTCACAAGAAAGAGTTGGCATCCTCTCCCTTAACCTTTTCTGAGAATGGTACCCTATTCTTCCTACAGCCGTGTGTGTACAAAAAATTTTCACTTGTTGCCTGCTTTCTTCTTTAGGTTCATGTGAGAAACCTGCTGCAAGTTGTTTCATCATTAACTATGCATGTATCTTGGTGTTTTGTTTTCCATTTTCTGTGATGGTTCAGTGTCTTGGCTTCTTTGTTGGAAACTGTAGAAGTTCAGCAGAGATTTTCTTGTGAATGATTTTTAGATGAGGGCTGTACCTGGCTGAAGTGCTGCTCTTGCAGAATTGGAATATGATTCTCTGCTCTGTTTGGGGTGTACTTTTTCTAAAAAATCCAGACCCATCTCCTCCTGTTCCTTCTCTCTCCCTTTCTCCAGTGGGCTACATTGCAGTAGAAGGGCCTCTTCACTCAGAAGAAAGAAGAGGAACAGTGTAAGATGGAAGCCACAATTTCTTATGCCATCACATTTCTTACCTCAATATCTTCCTGCAACTTCATTTTCCTATTGCAAATCAGCACTGGCAGCCTTGCAAGCCCTCATCTGCTCTTCTTTTATTTCCCCCTTTTTCTTTAATATTCTGCTCCATAGGGTGTCTGGCTGCTAGACTAACATGTCTTGAACAGATAATGGGTTAGACTTTATGCACTTAACAGTTTCACCACAGCTGAGGCAGTAAGAAAACAAGCTTAAGTTCTTAGGCCCAAACTCTGTTAGATCCAAAGTTCCTTGTGTGCTTTGAGGCACAAAAGACAATTTTGGAGCTGTTGGAGGCAAAAGCCAGCAGAAACCACTGTCCAAAGCCTAGGAAAATCTGAAGAAACCACTTCTCAACTTTTGGGGTAGACTATGTGGTTCCTCTTCTCCCCTGCAGCACAGAGGTGACTAGTGTCAAGAGATGGTGGTGTGATCTAGCTGTGAAATGTGGTGATGGAGTTGAGGCAATGCAGCAGGACAAAGAACTCCAGGAACATAGGAAATGTAGCTAAAGATGACCTGGTCTAGACTCAGGTTGCCACTGGGTGGCAACTCAGTGCTAGGAAAGGTCTGAAGTGGAACTGTAAAAGGTGATTTTAAAAAATGTGTACATTTAACTTGTGTACCCCTCGCACCTCTGATCCTTAAAGTTAGCAAATGCTAATTGCTAGTATGACTCAAACAATGTTTGTGTTGCTGCTCTGGCTTTGCTCCTAATTAGCTCATGCAGGCAAGAAAATGTACTTTGTGCGGGACTACACGAGTTGTGGATGTTGGAGGAATAAAAGTGCCATATAAGCCTGGCCAGTATCTGAGATGCCCATATTGTCCCTAAATAGTGTTTTCTGTTGATACTGCTGGAGATGAAGAGCTAGGTTAGACTTGTATGATCCAGCAAGGCACTACTTATTTGGGCAAGAGCTACAGAGTGTAACTCTCACTTTGTCTTTAAACACATGGAAAGAAATAACTAGGACAGAGAGACTTGGAAATCCAACTGATGTTACTACAACAGCAATACAGGTGATATTACAAAGGCTGCCTGAAGAACAGTTACCAGCAGTCAGGCTGGAAATGCTTTGTGTTGCATGTAGAATGTCCCTTGACACAGCCATTCCCTAGTAGAATGGCTGTGTCATGGGAAAATAATTCCACAATTGCTGGAAGAAACCTGCACAGAAGTGTATGGAACAGGCAAATGAATTCTGGCATGGATTCTCTGATGCCTCTTGCTGTCAATGCTTTTGCTGTCTCATACAAATTCTCTGGACTCTTACAGGAGTTGACTTTACCAGGGCTGTCTTGGTTTTGTCTTTTCCTTTGCCTTGAGAACAGCGTTAACGATGTCCTCAGGTTTTTTCCTGCTTCTTTGTGAAAGACTTTTCAATGGGACACAGGGATGTTGGGGAGAAGGAGGAATTAGGCAGGTGCTTTGCTTGATCACATAAGCCTTACTTTTCTCAAGAAACCAGGTTGTGAATTGTTAATTGCATCTTCATAAGGTGCAATAGTGATTGTTCTGGATTGTGAGAGAACAGAAAAAAACAAGCCAATCTTTGAGTTTAACAAATAGAGATGACAACCCAATATACACAAACTGATGATAGCTCCCAAGAACTACATAGGGATTCTAAGTCCTAAAAGTTGCTGATTTTTCAAGTGGTCTTTGTTTGGTTTTCTAAGGTGATACAGTTCAGTGATAATGGAGCTTTGGTAGTGAATTGTCCCATTTCTTCAAAGGGAGCTTACTTCAGTTGTAGCCATGTAACATTTTGACCAGTTACTGTGTGTAATACCAGAGGGCATAACATTTGGCATTTGAAGGCAGGACATAGCTGAAAGCAAGCTGGAGAGTTAATATCTGAAAGCAACCAGATGGTTTCAAGCTTATAAATGCTACCCAGATGTGTTGTACTACATCTGATGGTCACTTGGTGGTGGACAATAGAGTCATCTTGAGAACTGTGGTGGAGGCCTCTTTAGATAGCGTTCTAGGCCCAAAGAACCTTAACAACAAGTGACTGGATCAATTTTGTACAACTCTGCTATAAAGACAACTTGCTGGCTAGGTAGACAAGCTACACCTGCACTAGGAGAGCAGTGCATGGGTAGCTGTTTTCATCGTCTTCTGTAATCAAGGAGTCCTCCAAACTTAACCTTTGCCAGTATCAGAGATGCTGAACAGAACTTTTATATGTTTGTGCTGTTTTAAGCATATATTGGTAAGTAATGACTTAAAAAGAAAGGGCAGCAGCTTGTGCAAAACCACAAGCTTTCATGCTGTGAAAGATCAGCCTGACCTCTCTGTGGTTCTATGCTTTCAATATAGGAAATCCCCTGTGAAAGTCTAGGTAAATTTAGTTTGACAGTATGTTTTCAACTAGCAGCAAACTGGAAGTTGAGGGTGTGAAATGCACATCCCAAATAAGGCTTGCAAATTCAGCAATGCATTGCACTGATAGTTTTGTCTCTTTGTACCTTTGCCCATTGAGGAGGTAAGCTTTGTGAGTCAGTTTGATGATCACCCTCAGGAATGATAGCTACAGTTAAACATCTTCGCAATCAATGAACTGATCTAAAGCAAAACCATCTGAAATTCTGCAGGGATTTAGTTGTGCATGATGATGCTGTGACTGAGCCCCTAGTTCTGCAAACAGCAGTTTCCTTCAGACACAAGTAGCTGCCTAGGGTGCTGGTCTGCAAGGAGCAGCTAGAGTTTGAGGAAGCAGCAGCCACCAAGGTGGAAGGATTGGCAGCTGCCATTTGGGGAGAGGGTAATAGAAGATGAAGACTGCTTCTCCACAATCTTCCCATACCTTCCTCTTCCCCTTTGCTCTGTGGTGGCAGGGGTAACTGAGCCCTTTCCCTCCCAAAACAGCAACAGTTAGCTTCACTACTGTTGTTAAGTCTTGGTGATACTCTAGCTGTCGCACCCTTTGTGTGACATCTCCCTGCTCCTGCCACGCACACTTATCTCCCTTGGATGCCTGCTCTTTCCCTTCCATTGCCTAACACTTGATGAAGTACCTTCTGATGGCATCTCACATCAGGGTTGGTTTTTTTTTTCCCTAGGATAATCCAGGCCCAGTAGCTGCTTCTGCAAGGCCTGAACAGGCTGCAGCTCCACTTGTTGTGATCCGATAGCTGGAGGAGCTGGTTCAGTCTCTCCAGTGCCATAACAAAGATACAAGCTGTTCTGCACAATAGCAGGTGCCAGTGGCACACCTGTTTTGGCAGCCTTCAAGCTCTTGGCTGGAGTTGTGAACAAGCGATGAGGCTTTGCATCTTCTAGATAACAACTGTTCTTTGGAAATCAAGGAATGTGTGAGTTGAAGCATTACAGTAGTTAGGTCTGTGCCGCTGATTTTTGGAATGCTATTAAGTATGTGTTGTACAGGAGCAAACTGCTAGCTGGGCACATGATGTGCCTTGGAGTATAAAGGGCATGAAGATGTGCTGTATTGTTCCAGCAATATCAAAAATAAAGATGTGTGAGTGGAAATCTCGTTAACATCACCTCACAACTCTCCCAGAATCACTTAGGTTGGAAAAGACCTTTTGAGTCCAGCTGTAAACCTAACACTGCCAAGTCCACCACTAAACTCTGCATCCTTGGATATTTGCTCCAAGAATGTCAGAGAGCCAGTATAACATGGGAGGCCACACATAGCTGAGCAGATGGTTATGACTATGTAGTTGCAGGGCCAGTCTTCTCAAATATTTCTGTCTGCATATGCTAGAGCCATGACAAAATTGTTAGGCATCCTAGTTGTGATAATTAAAAACTGCTTACTATCAAGCTCTTCTAATAGTCTCTGCTTCAGTGACCTCTTAAGGCATGTATTTACCCAAATCAGAGACAAAATCTTAGCTTTCTGTCATATCATTCCCATTCTGAGAACTGTGAACACCAGTGAATAGTCCCGCTTTCTCTAAGCGAGAGCAAGACATGAAAAATCCCAGCTGAAGGGATTATAAGTGTTTCTGTATATGTGAGAGATCATTGTTTGTCTTCAGGTTTCTCTAACTAAAAATTATACACTTTTTTTTAAGTACTGCTTTATTCAGTTCTTGCAGAAGATCCATTTAAGATAATAGGCCAAATACTTAAGTATTTGGCTATGTACAGAGTATAGAGGCAGGATCATATCTGGCTAGGTTCTCTGGCACCTTGTAGTATGCTGTGGATGTTTTGTTAGGATTGAAGGGTTGTCCAGGCTTGCGTGTCTTTAAGTACTTGTGAGTGTTTTTCTGATACAGTCAAACCCTCCTAAAACACAGTATTATTCAATACACAGCTGTCACTGCTAGAGTAAACTATTGACTTTCTGCTTTGCCATCAGATTCTAGGGAAGTGGACACTTCTAGGCAGATGTCAAACAAAGCTGTAGCCAGGAGGATTTTTGTCACTGTAATATGTCGCTTGCTTTTAGTCTTGACCGATATAGCAACTGAGTGAGTATTCCTACTGCTGCTGGGAAGAGATGTGCTCCCTCAGCCACCCATGCTTCCTACAGCTAGGCTTCCTGAATCCACATCCTCTTGCCACTAAAACTTCATGAAAACCCATCTTTTGGAGGTGGCGGAGCCTCAGAAATTGCTAAGCTTGGAGTTAAAACTATACAGAAACTTTGATTTAAGCAGATAGGATTCCTTCTCCCCTTTGTATTTGCTTACTAGTAAAAAGAGCCAATGCATTCCATGAGAACTTAAACTGATTGGTCTTCAACGATGGGAATGTGGAGATCACCTACTACGTACCCAGACTGCATCTTGTAATTTCAGCTGGGGGAGTGGGGAGAAGAGTGTTTAATGGGACTTGCTGTGCATACCTAACTCTCACAGGAAAAGGGATGTGATGGCCTCAGGAAAGTACAAAGTGCTAATTGATTAGATATGGCACTGTACTTGGTTTACTGGCAGCTGCTACACATCGTGAGGACTCATGCAGGCAAAAAAGTTTTATTTTGCACTATTAAATGGCATTAAACATTACAGCTGTACCCCCCCCTTTTTTTGTGGGTAAAAATGTCTGTTTGTGAGAATGTGCAATGAAATAAGCTTTTTTTCTCTCCATTTGCTGACACATTTGTGGAGAGTTAACTAGCAATTAGGTGTGATTGGTACTGTGCCTTAACTGATAACTGTTAAAGTAGAAGCTTATGGGTTGAACACAAGGGAGAAATAATTCATAGAAAGCACTCAAGCTGTGTAAACTTCAAATGGCCTAGTTTTGAAGCACTTCCTCTGAGCACTCATGGAAGTATCTAGATGTTTACATACTGACCTCATGCCTGCAGTTCAAAGCTCTTCTATCCCTGTCCTACTACCAGAAGGGATTTGAAGAGCCTCACTAGTTGTATAACTTGCAGGTTCTCAGATTTTGAGGACCTCAAAGCTGACCTAGGACTGGTTATTTAGCTAACTGCGTGAAGAATGCTATGTGTTGGTCTTTAATAATCCTTCATTTAAGCTGTAAACAGTTATTTGGGAGATGGGGTTGTGGTGGCAGCTGGAGAAGGACAGTGAACTCACTGGAGCAGCTCTGAAGTTGAACAGGTTTTAGGAACTGAAGCAACCCTATTTCTAAGCAGTTGTTCAGAGGTGGCAAAACGTTTGAGGAGTAGCTTTGCAGCCTTGCAAACCCTAAGGCTCTGAAGCTACCTGAGATGACATACTAGCCCTGGCCTAAACAAGATAAATCACAGGATACCTCTGATCTGCACCTTGCTGGCAGTGAGCGGATGGTAGTCTTAGTTATGGCTTGTTACCTCAGCTGTGCCATGTTTCTTACAGCTGCGCCACCCCAGAATCTTCTGTACCATGGTCTGCAAATACAAGGAGGGTTGGAGCTGAAGTAGTACTTTAACACCCCTTGGAGATTACTCTTGACACAAGGACTCTTTCTGGGTGGAAACTTGTTTATGCCCCTCTCGGCACAGAAGAAAAGTAAGGGAAAACGGGAACCAAGACAATAAAACTGAATTTTAATCAAGGCTATCCTAACTTAGATCTTTATCTCCCTTCTTCTGAGGTGTGGATCTATGGTTGGGGTGAGGCAGGGACATGCTGCCAACCATGTCAAGCCAGCAAAGTCACACTGACTTATCAGTTTGTACATGTCACTTTGCATCTGAATTAAGATGTTCAACTTCAGCTGTGAAAGCAGTATTCAGAAGACACCTGTAAATTAATATAGTGGCTCCATACCATGACCACCATGAAACTTGTAGCTATAGTGAGGTCCTCAAAGGGTGAAATCAGTTGTGGAGGATAATCTTTGAAGGCAGAAGTTTCCTATGAGGAAATTCAAAGATCCCCCAGCCAGACCTGACATACAACCCTGCTAACTCTTTAATTTGATGGTTTGAAAATACTAAGGCTTCAACCAGACTGTAGTGCAGCCACATCCTAGTGCTGTAAAAGGAGTCTGTGCTCAGCAAGGTGCTGCTGCTCTCCTCAGCCTTAATGAGCTGGAACTGTGAGCCCAAGAGCAACTGGTTTCCCCAGAGTATACTTATTGGGTGGATGACAATGTTCTAGTACAAATGAACACACTCTTCTGCTTCACTCCTCTGAGTGAAGAAATGGAGGAGGAGGTAGTAAAATGAGTGTTACAGTATAGGGATTATAAGTGAGTTTGTCACAGATGACATGCTGATCTCTGACTCTCTAGCTTGGTACAGCTATTTCCCAGCCTATCTTGCAGAGGACACCTTTCCAGGGAAACCTTTTTATCCTTATTGGTTTTTATTTAGTGTTTTTTCTCCCTATTTCCCAGCAGAGGACTTGGAAAGTACAAGAGGTGCAGCACAGCATAGATACCCTAGCGAGCTCTCATTTGCATCCTCTCAGCTGCATGTTTTTGCAATATTTCTTGCTGGGAAAGATTCCTCCCTAAGAATCACTCTGTAAAAGAATATGAATTTTGCTATAGGAGACAGAAGCTCTAATAGCTTCTATAGATCTCTATACTCTATAGATGCTAGCACAAAGGGGCCTCAGATTCCTACAGGGTCATGCTCTGCTTTTCTTGGAAATGGAACTCCAGTGCAGTTGCTGCAGGATGTGCAGATGCCTGAGCCAGCTTTTAAGCCACCACCGTGCATTTTGCTAACAGATGAGCAGCGTGTGGCAGCACAGGAGCCAGAGTAGGCAGTGGTTAGAGTGTGGTTAGCCTGTGCCAAATGCTGTGCTGCCCCAGGCAGCTGGCTGCAGCACTGCTAATTAGCTGTAATTCTGCCAGCTGCAAGGAAAATTTATCTTGCAGCCTGAGTAGTCAGAAGCATTGCTGTGGGTAATTGAGAAAGTGCATGGGAGTGAATTAACCACGAAATGGCCTTTGCTGGGTATGTGATGGAGCTGGAAAAGTGGTGATGCTCTCTGTCGCCATCTCCTCTCGCCTCTTGGGTTTCATAAATGCTTCTGGGCATCTTTCTTTTTTTTTTTTTCCTCCTCCATGTGAAAGTCCTAAAGGTGTATTTCTGGTGGGTGGAGGGGAGAAATGTGGCTATTAGGCAGATTCCTTCATCATACCTCTTTAAGAGACGTGTCTTTCTCTGGATAATAAAATGCATTTGGGTAAGAGAAAACTGTCACTTTTCAGGAAATAAGAGCTCATGGTAACTGCAAGATGAGTGTGTTTTGGGTGCAGTTCTGGGTTGTTTGTGCTGTTTGCTTGCACTAACGGGGAAGAAAAAGACAAAGCCAGCTCCTCCAAAGCTGGGTAGCTGGAACATGCTGAGTCTGCAGATGTATACAATAGTTTGCATGCAGGCAAGGGTGCAGAAGACAAAATGCAGCAACTCCCTACAGACCTTGTAAATCTACTCTTTAAAAAGAACAACCAAATTTAAGCTGGACTGCTTCGACAAGGGAAATGTAGGGAATTCTAGATGCTCTTCCCTTTTCCTGATGTCAAAATAGTCCCCTTTTCAGAAATGATGGCAAGGAGCTACTTGGCTCTAGCTCAGACAGCTAACTGCGGCAACAGCTGACGTTGCTCTGGCAAGGCTACTGAGAAAGGAGCTGAAAGCAAGTTTGCTTTTACAAAAAACTTCTGGTTCAGAACTTAATGCAGAACATGCAGAAATCCAAATGTTAAGAAATCGCATCTGGGAAGCCGGAGGTGAAGAGATTATACTTAAAATGCTTAGTTGAGAAATACGTTTGTACTCTACAACTAATTTTATTTATAAACTGAGGGGAAAAAATAAAGCCAACAGCCATCTCCTTTATCTTATTGTGCCTAGTCTTTCCAGCAGCCTTGCAAGAAATAAAATCATGCAGAAAACTGCATAATCTATGCTCAAGGAGGCATGAGGGGAAAATACCTGCGTGCAAAACTGAGTTGTAGAAATAATTTTAAAAATTAAAAAAATCCTTGGTGGTCTCTGGATGAATAATTCACCTATTTTTTCCATCTTCCCCACCCTTCATTAAAGTTGCTCTTTGGCTACACCAAGCAAAAGCTGAATGAGACCAGGCACCTGCAGTCCTCATTTATAGAATAAAGGAGAATTCCTAGTGAAACTTTTGGTAACCTTTAGTAACTGAAACTAAATACTTGAAATGAATCCTTGGAAATGACACCGAGTCCTGTGGTTTCATTCACTGCAGGTGCTCTGTCTCAGGGATGCTACTGAGTGCTTTTACTGTTACACTGCATTAATGCCTGCTGCTCAGTAGGTGGGCTGGGTGTCTGGGCATATTGAATAATTTGCTTTCCAGGGTTAGACTTCTATATGGGTCGTATAGTCATAGGTTTTGGTGTTAGCTCTTAATACCTTGGTAGATCTGTGTAAACACATTTTACTCCCCTTGAAGTCTCACTTGCACATTGTCCTCTCTGCTAATGAAGCATGTCTTGCTGAAAGGGTACAGTTGAGCCACCTCCACTTACTCTAAGAGTAAAATGTCCAGAAGACATGATAAAGCAAATCATATATGGGCAACATTTGCTGGAGTTTAAGTACAAGGCTGACAACACGGGTTCATGGCCTTTCCTTCCCCACATACCTGCAAGTAGATGGACACAGATAGTGGCTGAAGTAATATCTGTTGCCAAAACTGCCATTATACTGTAACAAGAAAAGCTGTGGTGGGTTGAGCTCTTCTGCTGTGCATGAGGGAATTTTTTTTTCTGTGGTTGCTTTAAAAGCAAAACCAAAAAGTGGTAACCCACAGATGAGGGATTTAAAAAAACAAGTATGACTTAAAAGGAAGCTGGCTCTAGGATGTCAAGAAATCTTGTTAGACTGTGGTCACATCCCTTGTAAGAAGTTAGATAATTTAACAAGCACAAACTCAAAGCAGGTCTTCCATGCCTGAAAATTGTCTAGTTTGGAGTCCTTGATCTAGCTGTGTATTTATTGTACTTAAACTGTGCTGGGAAGGCAGAGCTGTTCTGAGCAATCTGCGTTCCCAAGGGGCTAAGCATATGAAGACTTCTGCAGTTTAGGACTTGTATATGTTCTAGTCATTCTAGAAGAGATTCTATTTTCTCTAATTTGTGCTTTCTATTTTTTATCTTTCTTTACCCCTCCTCTTTTACTCAGCAGACATCTTGAAACAGATCATGACTATGTAAATCTAGAAAAAACTTTTTCACGGTGAGGGTGACAGAGCACTGGAACAGGCTGCCCAGGGGGGTTGTGGAGTCTCCTTCTTTGGAGACATTCAAAAGCCGCCTGGACGCGTTCCTGTGCGACCTATTGTAGGTGATCCTGCTCTAGCAGGGGGGCTGGACTAGATGATCTTTGAGGTCCCTTCCAACCCCTAACATTCTGTGATTCTGTAATACACACTTTTTTTCAGTCTTATTGGGTACCTCCTTGATAATGCTGTCCTAGTACCAGCAATTTACTTGATTCTTTCAGATTACTTTAACAACTAGCATAGGGAAGGACTGGTAGAAAAGTTTGGTGGTTGGAATCAGAGTTTAGCAAAAAAAAAAAAAATACAGAGACAATATAGGGAAAAGCAGCTCAGAAAACAACCAAACCTGGAATTAGCTACAGCCATAAAATAGATTCCTTGTAGTGATGCTGAAGGTGGCTATAGTTTTATTCAGTACTCTGTGAGCAAGAAGGAAAACTTAAAGAAAAAAATACCCAAACAAAAAAAACCCTAACAAAATTAAAACCTCACCATCAAAACCAACCTCTCCTTTCTCCCCCAGCAATAAAGATTTAAAGACTCAAGCCAGTGTGAGTTCTGGCATGCCTCTGCTGTACACCATAGGTGGTACAGATGCCTTGGGTCAGGACTGAGCAGCTGAGAGTGCCCACACAGGGCTGTGCTGCACTTGTCTGAGCTCCTCCCCCAGGCCAGGAGCAGATGAGACTTGTAAAGTGTGGTGGGGAGCTGCAATTAGTAATTCCCCATCAGCACAGGGAATTCATGCTGGTGCAACATTACACTGAGATAAATGGCTTTTCTCCAGACCCTGTTAGTGCAGGCACCTCTGCACCATGGCTCGCTGTGCACTTAAGCTGAAGTGCACAGCTCAGAGCTGAAGGCTCTGAGGTGCTGTTTTAAAGACATACAGGCAGATGTGAACTGAAAGAAATGACCAGAAGTCTCTGAGGCTCAGGCTGCTTTGAAAAATTTGAACTGCAGGTACATCTGCAGTGTATATACATCCTTATATGCCTCTGAAAGTTGTCAGAGTTCGAGGAGATATTTCACTGAGTATATATTCATTCAGTATGTGTGTATATATATTTAATGGACCATGGAGGAAAAGTTATCTCATTGTTCAGAGGATAATTCATAATTTTTCCTCTCCTCCCCTCCTTTCTCTCACCTGTTGAAACAAAGCTGCTCTGTCCATTGACATGTACCTGAGGTATCCTGTCGCCTGGACTGGACTGCCACCTTCTGTGTATGTCTAGGAATGCTCAGCTTCCATAGGGGTTGGCTGGCTCTATAGGCTCCTCATCCTGAGTGGGAGGGAAGGCTGTAACACAGTTCAGAAAAGGAATGTAACTAGAAGTGTGAAAAATAGAAACCAGCTCAACTTTTTCAAAGGATTCCTAAATACTAATCATAGAAACATGGAATGAGTTGGAAGGGTCCCTTTAAAGATAGTCTAGTCCAACCTCCTTGCCACAGGCAGGGACATTTTTCACTAGATCAAGGTTGCTCAAAGCCCCATCCAACCTAACCTTGAACACTTCCAGTGATGGGGCATCCACAACTTCTCTGGGCAACCTGTTCTAATATCTCACCACCCTCACAGTAAAGAATATCTTTTTCTGTCTAATTCTGTCTAATACTAAATCTACCCTCTTATAGTTTAAAACCACTGCTTCTTGTCCTGTCACTACAGGCCCTGGTAAAAAGTCTCTTTCTACCTTTCTTACAAGCCCCCTTTAAGTATTGAATAGCTGCAATATGATCTCCCTGAAGCTGCCTTTTCCATGCTGAACAACCCTAACTCTAATCCTTTCTTCAGAGGAGAAGTGTTCCAGCACTGACCACTTCTGTAGACCTCCTCTGGGCCTGCTCTAAGAGGTCCACATGTGTCTTGCATAAGCAGTAAACTGTAGAAGCCATCTACAATGTTAAGGTGATAAAAATCCATCAAGCCCCCTAAAGAGTTGAGTGCAGTGTGGTGTCGTTGTGGTTTGGTTTTTTTCATATACAGTTGGCTTTTTCTTTTAAGAGTAAAATGTTGTCCCTCACCCTATAGTGGCTTCTCTGGCAGAAAAAATGTCAGTAAGTGGTGACAGTTCCACCAAGATATCAGTCTCTTGAATGTAGTGTATATATACATGCAGTCTTATTTCAGAACTTTCACAACTGGACACAGTGTATTGAAGACTTCTTTTGTAGTGTTCCTCTTGGGAAATACAGAATCACAGAATCATTCAGGTTGGAAAAGACCTCTAGGATCCTCTAGTCCCAGGCATGTGCGCAGGTGGCATAGAAGGCCAATGGTGTCTTGGCTTGTATCAGGAATAATGTGTCCAGCAGTACTAGGGATGTAATTCTGCCCTTGTACTCAGCACTGGTGAGGCCTCACCTCGAGTGAGTACTGTGTCCAGTTTTGGTCACCACAGTACAAGAAGGACGTTGAGTTGCTGGAGCAGGTACAGAGAAGGGCAACGAAGCTGGTGAAAGGGCTGGAGAGCATGCCCTATGAAGAGTGGCTGAGGGAACTGGGTTTGTTTAATCTAGAGAAGAGGAGACTGAGAGGAGACCTTATTGCCCTCTACAACTACCTAAAAGGAGGTTGTCGTGAGGCTGGTGTTGGTCTCTTCTCTCAAATTAGTAATGATAGGACGAGGGGAAATGGCCTCAAGTTGCGTCAGGGGAGGTTTAGATCAGATAGTAGGAAGAAATTCTTCACTGAGAGGGTAGTTAGGCACTGGAATAGACTGCCCAGAGGTGGTGGAGTCACCATCCCTGGAGGTGTTTAAGGAACGAATAGATGCAGTGCTTGAGGATATGGTGTAGTGGTTAGAGAGGATTTGGTGTAGTGGTGTAG
>VZZY01024056.1:44406-74264 GCA_013400335.1 Eurystomus gularis | reverse complement strand
TTCCTCATGGAAAGGGCAATTAGACACTGGAATGGACTGCCCAGGGAGGTGGTGGTGTCGCCATCCCTGGAGGTGTTTAAGGAAAGATTGGATGTGGCACTTAGTGACATGGTCTAGCTGATGTCGTGATGTTGGGTCATAGGCTGGACTTGATCTGCCTAGATCTTGGAGGTCTATTCCAGCCTCAGTGATTCTGTGATTCTGTAACCTTTGTCCAAAATCTCCCTAACTCGTAGCCCATGTCTCTAAGCACCATATCTACCTGTTTTTTGAACACCTCCAGGGATGATGACAACTCCACCACCTCCCTGGGCAGCCTGTTCCAATGGCTAATCACTCTTTCAGTGAAGAACTTCTTCCTGATATCCAATCTAAACCTCCTCTGGCACAACTTGAGGCCATTATCTCTTGTCCTTTCATTAGTTACCCAGGAGAAGAGACCAGCACCAGCCTCACTACAACCTCTTTTTAGATAGTTGTAAAGAGCAATGAGGTCTCCCCTCAGTAGCCTGGTCTGCATTGCAAAAAGAGGACTTGGAGATGAACATTTCCTACCACCTCCTCTCCTTTTCTAGAAATAACAAACTAATTTCTCTAGAAGGAAAAATCCATGCTGATCTCTGCCTTTACCTTGCTTACACTTGTATTATCAAGTCAAACTCAAAACAATTAGCAAGTTTTTTTTGGTTTCATGAGAACTGAAATCTATAGCTGTGAGGTTTCACTGCTCACTCAGGATTCTGTTTTAGTCAACTGGTGAAATACTTTTGTCAATTTAGTCTTCAAAAAGGCAAAATTATCTGGCATGAGTTGGCTCTTGAGGGGCCTGAGCTCCAAGTTCAGAGGTACAAGAAATTTGGCTTCAAGTTGTCAGGTGCTTTGTACTTTTCCAAAGTGTCTCTATTCTACCTTCCTCTCTCCCTGCATTATGTTGGTGGGTACATTTCCTTCTGAAGAATGGACAAGCTATGAAGAATAAAAAGACTTGGGGGTCTTGGTTGATGAGAAGCTCAACAAGACCTGGTAATATGCATTTGCAGCCCAGAAAGCCAACCATACCCTCGGTTGCTTCAGACGAAGTGTGACTAGCAGGTCGAGGGAGATGACTCTGTCCCTTTGCTCTGGTAAGACTCCACCTGGAGTACTGTGTCCAGCTCTGGGGCCTCCAGCATAAGGAAGACATGGACCTGTGGGAGTGAGACTAGAGGAGGGCTACCAGGATGATCAGAGGGCTGGAGAACATCTCCTGTGAACACAGGCTGAGAGAGTTGGGGTTATTCAGCCTGGAGAAGCAAAGACTGCAGAAACCTTGTAGTGGTCTTATAGTACCTAAAGGATGCCTATAGGGAAGATGGGAAGGGACATTTTACAAGGGCATGCAGTGATAGGATGAGGGGGTAATGGCTTTAAACTAGAAGAGGGTAGATTTAGATTAGGTGTAAGGAAGAAATTTTTTATTGTGAGGGTGGTGAGGCACTGGAATGCATTGCCCAGAGAGGTTGTGGATGCCCCTTCCCTGGAGGTATTCAAGGTCAGGCTGGATGGGGCTTTGAGCAACCTTGGTCTAGTGAAAAATGTCCCTGCCCATGACAGGGTGGTTGAGACTAGATGATCTTTAAGCTACCTTCCAACCCAAACCATTTAATGATTCTGTGAAATGCCCTGCTGTAGGGACTGGTATGTACACCTGTGGCTGTGTGTGGTTTGTGTGGTGGTTTGGTTTTTGTTTGTTTTTAATATAAAGGTTTATTATATAAAGCTTTATTATTTATCTAATATAAACCTTTTCTTATTCATCTGATATAAACCTTCCATCAAAATTCTAAGGCCATGAGTTAATCTGAAACCTACATGTGCAACAGTGTCTTGTTATCTTCTTTTTCAAAGTCCACACTTGTGAGTCATCATGGTTTCTGTTACGACTTGGGCAAATCCTCCCATCCAATTGCTTGCTCTCTTTCATGTCTTTGCTTGTGTACTCGATTTCTTCACTAGCTGCAAACGGAGACCTCAAGTTTTGTGCAACACTGACTTTGTGTGTATGCTGGGTAGTACGATGCAGCTCCTTACTTTTTAGTGGCAATTACACACTGTCAGTTTGTAAACAATGACCATTCAGAATATGAAAAGTTATGCAAGATTTCAGTTTTGGTGTGACTATGCTGAATGTCTTGTCTGAGCCTTTTCTCTTACTCAGCTCATATTTTGAGATACTAAGTGTGATTATTTTCAGCCCAGTGTTCATTCTCTGAATTTCACTAAACTGAAACTCCCGATTCAGTCACTTCTGTTGGCATGTCAATTTAATCACTAAAGAAAAGCAAAAATGTGAAAGAGCAGAAATAAAGGCAAAACTGTACTCAGTGAGTAAATCAGTTAGAGATGCCTTTTGGGGTGTCGGGTAAAAGCTGCCGTTCTTTTTTTCTAGCGGTAGCCTTAGCCTCACTTCTCATTTTGCAATCTAAGTGCACCCCAGCTGGCAGTCAGCGAAGGGAGTTAGAGCTGCAATGTTTGAACTGGGAAACCCCTCAACCTCTGTTTTTCCTTTCCAGCAAGCTGCGACCTATGACAAAGAAAAACATCCAAACCTAACACAGTATATTTCTTTTTAATTTTTCCCCATGTACACATCATCTGAAGCAAGTGCAAAAGACCTTAGACAAAAAGCCATAGCGCAGATACTGCAATTTTAGCACTTTTTAATACGAGTGAAAACTTGATCTCTTACTTACCTATGTGAAATCTCTCAGTAGCCTGTCTGCGTGTGCTGAGATACAAATGTGCTGCTGTGAGGAGCCTCTGCCTTGAATGAGGAAGTGCTGAAGCAGGACAGGATGTGGAGCAATGACTCAGATACCAAGGATTGTGTTTCTTGAATGAGGAATAAAAGGCGCTTACTACAGTGTGCTCAGCTGACGTAAGGACTTGCTAGCTACCAATTTACCAATAATAAAAGCTCAGGAACATTCAGTATTTAACCTTTCTTTTTTTCCCAAACTTTAGCTCTTTATGATAATACAACATTCTGGTATTGTAGTCCTTCCTAGGAGGACTATCTACCCTTGCTCAATAAAACATATGTCCCTGTCAAGAAGCATTCCTTTGCATTAATGTGCCACTTGAAGATGTTCCGAATAAGGAGTTTGATAATGCTTCTGAAAACTCTCGCCTCTTAGCTCAAGCAGGCACTTGAGACTTTGCTTAGTTCTTTCCATTAGGAAAATAAAATGATCCAAAAAACAAACCACAAAACCAACAAACACCTCTCCTCTTACAATTAGCTTTAACTGACATTCATGTATTTAGTGTCCTATACGCCTAAACACAGAAGCTACCACTTGCAGTTTCTAAGGATGCCTTTCCAAACTCTACCTAGTCAAAAAAGCTCTATTGCTTTTACTTGCTCTGCAAAGCACAGCTGTTTCACTGGCTCTCCTCTTTTTTTTTTTTTTTTTTTTTTTTTTTNTTTGTGTGTGTGTGTGTGCATGTACCGAGCAACACTTACCTCTCATGTTTTCAGTCAGCCATGGTAGAAGCCTTGCTCCTTTCCCTTGAAAGAGCTCTCACTTGCATCTGAGCTGTTGACACCTGACACGTCCTGCTGTGTCATCTCATAAAGTAATTTAAGTTTTCTTTCTATGAGCATTTCTTCTTATGGCCACTGCTTCACTGGGGTTTTGTTGCACGTAGTTCCATAATTGCACTCACACATCAGAAATGGAAAAACACATTAGGTGTGTTCTGTTCAGCTCTAGTCTGTGCCAGTTTCTGGGTAGACTCTTTTTGCATTGAACTGAATCCTTCTGACATCTCCCTTTGATTTTTTTTTTAAGAACCCTGTGTGTGTATACACCTATAATGTGCTATTCGTGTTGAACTTTTCATTATATAAACATGTAATAAAAGGTATAACAGTTGATTTTAAATAGTGTTTCAAACACTGTTCTCATTCATGTCAACTCCTCTTCTGCTTGAATTGAGCAGAGAGCTAGCTATTTAATCACACTGGGTAAATTTAAATATTTGTATGTAACACTCAAATACAATAACGTTGCCTAAACTTTAGAATAAGTCTGAATTTCTAATATTAAGTCAGAGGTTAAATAATTGGAGAAACTCTAGGAAATCATGTTTCATTATGCTAGAAAACAAACCCCACATACTTTAATTGTTTGAGAAGTAACAATAAATTAGGCAGTTTTGTGGTAGTGTTTCAGCAACACACAGTTTCTCACTCAAATGATGCTGTAATGGAATTACTCATTCTCTCCTGTGACAGTGATGATCCTGAGTATTTTCTGAGGCACTTCACTTTTAGAAAGCTTTGAAAACCTGGTCCAACTCACATTAGATGAGTGTTAAGACAGTGCAGAGGAAAATACTTATGAGCTTATAAAAGTTATTCTCTGGCACTGAAGCACAAAAGTGGAAGGCTTTCAAGACTAAAATTCCTGATGAAGTACCAAAACTATAGCTGGGCTAATGTAATGAGAGAGATGTATTTTTTTTTTCTCATGCTTTTCTGAAAGCTTATTTCTTGATAGGATACTACTGAAAGCTCCTCTTACATCAAAGCAGAACTGTTGTCCAAGTTAATGCAACTATTTGAATCCGACTCAGATGTTATGTCCAACTCCAAGTAAAAGAAAATCACTCCATAACCAAGTTATAGACTTTGAAAGTGTATCCTTAATGCTTCATGTGTTAATTCATTCTGTACGTCCTTGGAACAGGTCTCTAAGATAGTACCTAGCCCAGCCTAAATTTAAATAATCATCTGAGGTAATTCCTCAGTGTGTCTAGTGATCTGAATAGCCTTTCCAGTACATACATTTGAAGTCCTATGTTGCTAAGCACTCCATGGTTTTTCTTGTGTTTGGTCTTTGAAGGGCACTGGCATGGTGATTAAGTACCATCTAGCAAAAAAGTCATGGTAACAGGAAGGCTGCTGTACTCCAGCTTTGTGCCTAGATATCCTCTGTGTCTGCCCTTTCATCCTTTTCTTACCTTATTGCTGTCCTTCCATCTTGCAGGACAGGATGGCAGATCTGAATGACTAATGCATTCTTCCAAAACCACTCAGTGTGTAGAAGAGTCTTCTAATGGTCTAAAGCGAAGGTGGTTTCGCTAGAGGACGTGGTCATACAGCTATTACCCACTTTGATTTTCAATGATACAGACAAAGAAATGCTGATTTGTGAGGACTGTTTAACAGGATAAACCACACCAATATGTATGGGATGTGTGGTTATTTTTTGGCTTGGGGTTGTTTGGTTTTGTGTGTTTTGTTTTGTTTTGGGATTATGTTGGGTTTTTGGGGAGGGCGATGGGGGTGTTCTGTTTTATTTTGTGGTGTGTGTGTTTGTTTTTTTTTTCCAGGTTCACTAATTGCTTATGTGACAGAAGTGAGGTACTCAGACTGCTTAGTGTTCCACTGCACTACACTGAGTGTAGTTAAGTATGAAATAAAATGGGGACTTGGCAGTAGTGCAATACTGGCTTATAATTGTCTACCTTGACAGATAAGACTGTATTTTTTTTTTTCTTTCTACCCTCCCTGTTTTTCCAACATAGTCCTATTAAACTCAGCACAGGTTGAGTTACCCAGAGGAGCTTGCTGCTGTTATGACTATACAATTTGTTCATGTTCTCTCAAAATCCAGCCATAATTCTACCAGAATAAGAGAGTGGTTGAGGTTGGAATGGCCTCCTGGAGGTCATCTGGTCCAAAACCCCTGCTCAAGCAAGGCCCCATGCTTGATGTCCACACAGAGCCTCCTGTTTATATTTGTGCCCATTGCCTCTGATCCTGCCACTGGGAATCACTGAAAATAGGTATTTATATGTATTGATGAGATCCCACCTGAGCCTTCTATTCTCCAGGCTGAACAGTCCCAGCTCTCTCAGCCTTTCCTCACAGAAGAGGTACTCTAGTCCCTTCAACACCTTAGTAGCACTTCATTGCACTCTCTCCAGTAGATTCATATCCCTCTTGTACTGGGGATCCCAGAACTGGACACTACTCCAGGTGTGACCTCACCAGTGCTGAGGAGGGGGAAAGAATCACATCCTTGCACCTGCTGGCAGTACTTTGCCTAATGCAGTCCAGGATGCCATTAGCCCTTTGCCACAAAGACGTATTGATGCATCAGGTTCATCTTGCTGCCCACCAGGACCCCCCACAGACTTTTCTGCAAAGCTGCTTTCAAGCTGGGTGACACCCAGGATGTGCTGGTGCATTGGATTGTTCCTCCCCAAGTGCAAGACTTCACACTTCTTGTTGAACTGTGTGAGGTTCCTATCAGATCATTTTTTTCCATTCTGTTGAGATCCCTCTGGATGGCAGCATAATGCTCAGCTGTATCAGCCACTCCTCCCAGTATTGTCATCAGCAAACTTTCTGAAGGTGTGCTCTGTCCCATCATTCAGATTATTATTGAAGGTCTTGAACAGGACTGGACCCAGTATTGACCCCTGATGTATGCTGTTAGTTACTGGTGTTCAAATAGACTTTTGTTCCACTAATCACCATCCTCTGGGCCAGGCTGTTCAGCCAGTTTTAAATCCACCTCGCTGCTGATCCAGCCCATACCTTATCAGCTTGTCTAGGAGGATCTTATGGGAGATAGTGTCAAAAGTGTGGATAGACAATGTCCACTGTTCTCCTCTCATCTACCAAGCTAGTCATTTCATCATGGAAGTTTATCAAGTTGGTCAAATGTGACTTTCCTGTTGGTGAATCCATGATGATCACTCCTGATGACTTTCTTGTCCTTCATGTGCCTGGAAATAGTTTCCAGGATTAGCTGTTTCATTGCTTTTGCAGAGATGAAGGTGAGACTGACCAGCCTGTAGTTCTCTGGGTTGTACTTCTTGCCCTTCTTGAAGATAGGAGTAATGTGTGTTCTCTTCCAGTCCTCTGGCACTTTTCCTACTTGGCATGATTCAAAGATTGTAGAGTGGACTTGCAAAGACACCTATCAACTCCCTCAGTGCTTGTGGGTACATCCCATCAGGGGCCATGGATTTATGTATGTCCAGTTTGCTTAAGTACTCCCTGACTGGATCCTCTATGACCAAGAGTGCATCTTCCTCACCTTTTGGACTTTTCCTGTGGTCTCTGGGGTTCTTGAAGGCTGATCTTGCAAGTAAAGACTGAGGCATTCAGTACCTCTGCCCTTTCCATATCCTGTGCAACCAGGTTCCCTGTTTCCTTCAGCAGTGGGCCCGCGTTTTCCCTAGCCTTTCTTTTACGTATGTATGGAAGCCTTTCTTGTTGTCTTTGACATCCCTGACTAGATCCAATTCCAGGTCACCTTTGTCTTTCTTATCCATATTTCTGTGTGCTCAATGTCTCTTTATTCCGTCCAGGTTACCCACCTTTGCTTTTACCCTATGTATGATTTTTTTCTTGTGTTTGAGCGTTGCCAGGAGCTCCTTGTTCATCTATGTAGGCAATCTTGGCATTTTTTTTCCTGATTTCCTACTTGTTGGGATGCAACAAATGCAGAACACATATGTTGAGACAAGCTACCAAGCCAACATCAAATCCTTAAGCTGATTCATCCACTAAGGAACATTGCCTAATGCCTTGTTGATTTTCAGTCCTTGGGGCCACTCACTTTAGTGTTTCAAATAAACAGTAGGGTTTTTTTTTTATACTGCTTTTAGGTTGTATGAATGTGCTTGTGTAGAAAGAAGTCTTCTTCTTTTCCCCTCTTCATTTGCTGTATCTTGTGTACTTGCTAAAGGGCTTCCAACAGAAGCAAAATAGTCTCCTTTTCCACAGAATACAATAATCCCTTTTAGATAACTTCCTGTCTTTGTTAAAAAAACATAGTTGCCAACACATATGCAAATTCAAACACTGGGAACTGAATGCTTTTGGAAGTCAGAGCCAGACTATTTTCACCACGTATAAGTGAATGGATGGAAAAAGGGAGGGTTTAAATCGTTTCACTGCCAGCACCTAGAATATAAACTTGGATTCAACCAAGTACTGCTGTAGATGGGACAAGTGACCTGTGTAACTTCCTTCACTGCTGTTAGCATGTTGCAGCCTTGGGATGTTCCTCTTTCAGTTGTATTTTTCCCTCTTCTTGAGTTCATAGAATGGCTTTGGACCCTGCTAGCAGAGGTCTCCAAAAACGTGAGTCACACATTTTTGGCTGTTATGCATTGCTATCATTAATATTGTTGAGCTCACCTGGCATTATCAATAAATTTGAGTTTTTCTCTTCTCCCAACTCCCCTTTTGTTATCAGAAAGACCAAATAATATAGTCCTAATGGGGCTCACTTCAGAAGGAAAATGCAAACTCCATTTCATTTGCTGAGCACAAGACAGCAAGTATTCTTTGTGGCTAAGGCAGCATAGACCAGCAGTAGCTGTAGCTTGCCATGCTTGTACTTCATTTTTTCTAAAACTTATTCTTTCTTCAGTCCAGGTGCAAACAAAAAGGCTATTTATATCAGGCTGGTAAACACTTGAGGACTATGGACTTTAGTTGGTATTCTGAGTTTGACTGTAGACTGAGGCTTTCAAGCCTGTAAGAAGTAGTATTCCTGGTTGTGACTGGTTTCACTTGTTTCTGCTCATGTGAGATAACACGCTCCATCCATGTCATGCAGCTAGGACTCTTAGCCCAGAATGAGGGCAAATGCAGAGACAGGAAGAAGTAATGATGCTGGCTTCTGAACCATTTGTGCAACAGCTAAGGTTCTTTCATGGTGCAACAAGAGTAGCAAAAATTGAAGAGGCATGTTCATTTGCAAAGGAAGAGGCAACAGCCATCAGTATTGCTGTCCAAGATGAGAAATACTCTTTTAAGTTCTGGCAATAGGACATACTTGGCAAGAAATAAGCGCCTGGGGACTTATGACCTGAATGTGCAAACAGAAATGGGAACAAAAATCCAGCTTGACTGTGAGAAAGGAATGAGACTGAAGCTGATCTTTTGCTGCTTTTCAGTCTGATCCTTTAAGCAACAAAGCTTCCAGGCAGATTGATTAGCTGCTCATTCCTCTCTGAAGTCACTTCCCCCATTTTTTCAGAATACCCTGAAGAGTGTGGCTACCTTAGTGCTCAGGACCTCAGACACTCAGGAGGTGAGGATTCATGCTTTTCCTGCAACGGTGTTCATGACTGTATTTGCCATGAGGCTTCTGGGCTTTTCTAGGGAATAGCAACAAGCACTGGGAAGCACTGAAAGCATATGTTGCTCCATGTTTCTCTGCTTTCCTCCCAGCATAAGCGAGACACAAAATAGAATATTTCCATTGGAGGGGACCTACAACAATCGTCTAGTCCAACTGCCTGACCACTTCAAGGCTGACCAAATGTCAAGGCATATTAAAGCCATTGTCCAAATGCCTCTTCAACACTGACAGGCTTGGAGCATCACCCGCTTCTCTAGGAAGCCTGTTCCAGTGTTTGACCACCCTCTCAGTAAAGAAATGTTTCCATGCGTCAAGTCTTAATCTCCCCTAGAGCCATAGAATATCTTGAGTTGGAAGGATCATTGAGTCCCAACTCCATGCCCCTCACAGGACTACCTAAAACGAAATCATATGACTAAGAGCATGGCCTTAGATATTCCTTGAACTCCGACAGATATGGTGTCATGACCACTTCACTTGGGGAGTCTGTTCCTGGTGCAGCTTTGAACCATTCCCATATATCCTGTCTGGGAGAAGAGATCAGCACTTCCTTTTCTACTCCCCCTCCTCAGGAAGCTGTAGAGAGCAACAAGGTCACCCCTCAGTCTCTTCTCCAAATTAGAGAAAATGGCATGGACTAGCCTGCCTGCCCTTGTTGCAGCAAGGAGGGGCCCCTTTGGTGCCTGGTAGATCCTTGTGGTGAGCAAACTGTCACCACTGGCTTGACTCAACCCTCCCCAGTTGTATATTTACATTCCTAGCTTTCCTGGTTCTGCCCCATCTCTCCAGTCCTCTGAGTGATTCACTGAAAAAGCATTTTGTTGCATTTCACCTCTCTGCGTTGGACTCTGGCACATCTCAAAGGGTGCAAGTCACTGATATCTCTTTCTCAGCCACTTTTTTTCTTCTTTCCTCCCCTACAGATGCTGTTACACTTTCCTACCCTGTGCTGGCCAAAACAGGGCTCACAAGCCTGCTTGAGATGAAAAGCTGAACTGATGGCATGGTGTCTGGTCTCATGCATGGGGCTGGTTCAGTAATGGTATGGAGAGGGCTCTGTTCTATCTAGAAATGCATGGGGAACACACTCTTCTTATAGGCATTTCACATTCCATCCAGCTTATTTGAAGCTATAATAAAATATTTAGGGATGGAACTGAATTTCTCTCTGGCCTGGTGAACTGTTAGCCAAACACTGAATGCCCACCCCGTGCTCTCCATCAGAGATATGTACTTTGGAGGTTCAGCATGGTTGCAGTAAGGCTGTCTGCAGGTCTTCAGAGATGCAACTGTGCAGACTATTACTGATTATAAGAGTGGTTCTTTTATTTAGGCATGGCAGGGAAACCATGAAATCCAAAAGCAAAAAAACACCTACAACTTGGTTTATGCAACACTAAGTGTGCTGTGTGGTATCTTATGTGAGTTTTGCCAAACTTAATGCATACACTTCTAAATCTGAGCAATGAAATTGTTGCACCCAAGAATGCAACATTCTGTGAGGGATCTCTGATCCTCATTTTTGGGTTTCTAATGTGCATGTGTTTGGTTTGCCACTCTACCATGAAAGAGGAGCTGCCTGGGCCATTCTTCTGGTTCATGCTTTAGGCTGCTTTCCAGGAAGGCTGTAAGCTCTGCTTTCTTGTAAATCTGTTTTCTGCCCTGCCTGATGATCCAAGTCTGTCTGCCAATCTTAAGACCTGTCTGCCATCTGTCTTACACAACTGCTGACAGTCACAGCAGCTTGAGCATTCCTGAGGCTTGCTTCTCTTGTGCAAGGCAGGGCTAAATAAATCGTGTCTTTCTTCAATCCCTGTGATTGGTTTACACCTTCTCTGAAGGAAAGATGCCTTCCAGGGTTGACTGAACCACGTATTGAGAAAGTGTTCTCGTTTAGCTCTTTACCCAGTGCAGTTCCTGCTCTCTCAATGTCTGTGGCCATAGTGGGACTGCTCACCTCCTCTGCAGGGTGCTCTAGTCCCAGCGGCAAAGGAACTCTTGTTTCCAACCTTAATTAAATTTGAGCTCTGCTGAATATAGTATTGCAGCTCTAGCCACTCTTGCTCATTTTTTGCAGAGGGTTTTTTCTTTCTGGAAGGCTATATTCTGTAAACACTACTAGCAACTCAAATGCCCATTTTGCAGATGCTGTCTTCAGTCCTCGACCCGCACCTATCAGAAACTGGTCCAATAGTGGGAAAATTGTTTATCTCAGCAACAGCTGCTATGCTGTGAGTGTCCAAAGGCACGAACACCCTCTCTGTGGCTGTGACTCACGTAGAGAGCAGGGTGAGCAGAGATTTTGTGATTGGGGAAGCATACAGCAGTAACTCTGGATTTCTGGAAACACCTAGAAACCTAGCCTTCACCTAGAAACACACTATTGATTTTTAGCTAAGTTTCATGAGAGGAAGCATGCCTTTTCCTAATGTGGAAGTTCAGGCAGGCTCTAATCTCTGCCTGTGTAATTAAGTTGCTGGTATTCTGCCAACTTGCTGGGCACAGCATCTTAAGAGGGCAAAACAAGCATGTGCTTCCTTGGCAATAAACTGTGATACTAGCTTTGACATGTAGGAGCTGGGGGGAGATGGGATACCAATCTTTCCTCGCTGAAAATTAAACAGTCTGAACGAAACTAGTGATGTTGTGATTGTGTTTGCATTCAGTCTGTGGCTGTCCTGCCACTCAAAGACGGGCATTTGTTGCGGGAGCCACATGTTCTCTCCTGCATTCTGAAAAATCTGACCTGTTTGTCATGCTGCTGCGCTGCACTTTATCTGCTCAAACACACTTTGGTGTGCCGCTCCATTGTGCTCACCTCGGTGTGATTACACTGCTTGCATAGGGTTTCCAGCTGGCGGAAATATGTTGTACAATTAATTATCTACAGGCTGAGTCCTCTACCCTATCCTAGCACCTAGGTATGCAATGATTAAGATTATAGCATGCTTTGTAAAACATAGTTAGCAGTGTATAAGAGCACTGGGCTGTAAAGCCAGACCTTCACAGGAAGGGATTAGGGTCTGTTTCCAGCTTCAAAGCAACCTTCTTACCTGGCTTCTGCCTAGGTGCACAAGTTCAATGGCTTTCTCCTAGCTGTCTGGATCAGCATTGCCTAGAGACTAAACCAAAACTCCTTTCCTCCCTTGCCCTCCAGCCCCACCCCAAAAGCTGGGCTGTGCCCCCACAGAGGGGGTACACCTCTGTGTCTGGGATCCCGTGAAGCTGTAGGGTGCTCAAGCCTGAGCACCTGTGACCTGGGGACATTGGAACCAGTTTTAATGGAAAAACTGGTTCTTACCAGCAGAGTTACTTGACATGTGGAGTACCTACTATTGTTTCCCGAGACTTGAAGGCCTACCAATGCAAGAGATGCGGCCACAGATTGTGGATTTCTTTTGCCAAGTTTTCTGTTTCTGAGGAACTCTTTATTTGGTTTTGTTTGTTTAGAAACAAGTTTCTATCCAGATATGTTGTGATGCAATATGAATTGCTCAAAAGTGAAGCTAAGACATGTTGCATGAAGCCTGTCAGCAGTTACCATTTTGCCAAAAAAAAAGCTAATGAAAGGTGCTGGCTCACCTTGTGCATGCCTGGTGAGTTTTGTGCTTGATAATTCTAGCCAGCTAAAGCATATACTTGTTAATAGGAGATAATCTGAAGGGCTATTTTTTTTTTTTAATTAAAAAAAGGAAGAAAAACAACATTTCCCACACCAAGCTTCATTTCCAGAGGACTGGTGAAGTGTTACTGGGCTGGAGCAGATTAGAAGACTTTTTTTTTCTTTTCCTTTTCTTTCTTCTTCCTTCTGCCATCTGTGTAAAACTGCTTCAAGAGAAATACCTTGATGGGCAGCTGTCATGGCAGGCATGAAAAATTAAACTTTAAACAATCTGAAGTTAAACAGAACAGCTGTGTAGATTTTGGGGATTTTCTTTGCTTTTTCCTGTTTGAAGGCACTTACTCCTACGAGCTGAGCTGTGCCCTGGTGTGCCAGGAGTCCTGATGAGGTGCCCAACTGCTGAGCAGAGACCTGGCATGGCAGCTCACCTTGGCTGGGGATCCCTGAAGATTCGCCTGTCTCCACAGCCACTTCCTGTGCTTCTCCAGTGCTTTGGTTTCTGGGCACGTTTCTTGTGTGAGGTGGTGCCAGGAGCCCAGGTGACCTTCCTGGGGTGCTGGCTCCCTGACTCGCCCTGTGTAGAAACAGTCAGTAAATTTTCCTGGAAAGGGCAGTCATCATCTGGCCAGCCCTTCTGCCTAGTTCAGTAGGTCATGAACCAACACAGGATTTTTCTCATCATTCTGATAAGAGAATTCAATAATGTATCATAAATGAGAGCCACCCTCTGTGCTGCAGATAGTGCCAGACAGATACGGAAGTGTGACCATATGTATGAAAAACCAAAGACAGTGCTTTAAAAGACTAGGTTTACGATAGGACTTCTGGTACTTGTATGACAAGAGTTTAATGTCAATGGCAGTTTATCAAGCTCATCTGAGCTGGCTAATACAATTTCCAATACGGTGATACAGATACTTTGTTTGCCTTGTTACAAAAGCAGCTCCAGTGCTTCAGCACTAGTTCAGACATTTTACACCTTTATCCTTTGACCTCTTTTTAGTTACAATGACTGCAGTAGTGATGTATTTTAAATGTTAGGTAAAATAATAATGGTGAGGCTGACTTATAAAGAGATGAACCAAGAGGAATAGAATTCTCTAGTCCAGCATTTTGCTGTGGAAAATAAGCTTTTGCAAGAAAACCTGATTTTGTTTTGAAACTACAAACTCAGCCTTGTAAGAGGTATGACATGTGACAGCAGAGATCTCCTGGTGCAAGAAATTAAGAAAGAAATGTTAGCACTCACCTACTGTCCACAATTTGGCTATACTAGTATTGCTTCTTACTGACGCATTCTTAAAAGTTTTCCCACTTCATCTGAAAGACCTTCTGTCTCTTTTCCTCTTTCCGGTTTTTTCAAGGGTAGACTCTTTGTGCAACAGATATGAAAGTGTAGTCTGGCAGTTAATATGCAATCCTACTGAAATAGCAAATGGCTTCTGTTGACTTATGACATCTATTGGGGTGAATGCTGCAAAGTAGTAGACTTTCCAGTCCAGCAAGTGAAAGGAGAGAAGGTCTCTGCATGCTGGTGACTTGAGTTCAAGCATCAAGTCAGCTACAGCCTTGTGTGATCCTGAACACGAGGCTTCTGTGTCCCAGTTTTCCAGTTATAAAATGGCCCTAAGCAGCACTCCTTGGAATAACAAATTAGTGTTTTATTACTAAACTCTTAGGACCTATTTTGGTCAAGTTGGAAGGTCAACCTAAGTCTCTGTTGATATGAGAGAAAATTGCTGCACAGAGATAGATGCTGTGCCAGATTAAAATGGGAGACGGGCTCTTTTCTAGCAAAGTACTTGAGTTTATGTTTAATGGTGAGGTCATGAGTAGTTCCCAAGAACTTGTGTTTTGCAGCATGGGACATTGGTTTGGATACACTGCTTATGCTTATTAGTGGTGCTGATAACACATGAAGTGTGGGAAGCATTTTTCTTGTGTTGGAACATAATTGTACAAATTGACACGTTGTCACATAGGTGCTTCTTGAAAGATGAATGAGACTGGGGCTACTTATCTGTGGCCTGTAATTCCCTGAGCCGAGGAGATGACCTCAAAGAACAAGCAGGGTGCCTTTTATAATCCTCAGATGGTGACCAGTTTAGAGTGTTTTCATCCTGTATCATCCAATGAATGTGGTGAAGGTATTAATGCCACATCACACATTGAGAGAAGTCCCAAGAGCCTAACTAACTTTTTTGGGGGTGGAGGTGTCCTTTCCCTGTGGAGTTGGGCTATACTCTATTACTCTTTAGAGCCGTTTCTCTTGCCCTGGAAAAGAGAGAGATCAGAGCTATTATCCTCATGGGGTAATGTGAACTTTTTGTTCATATTTGCTCCAAGTATGAAAAGGATTCACTTTGCAATTTGGAAAAGCAACTAATAGTTTCTTTGACGTAGTACAAGGGGCTATTGAGAAAAGCATTTGGAGTCATCTCCAAATGCATCTTTTAGCAAAAGAAAGATTTCAGCTCTTACAGGTGGAAAAGATTTAAATAATGAATTTGACTGCAGGACTGATGGATTCAGATCACTAAGTAGCAACATACACTCTCTCTCGGGGCTTTCCACCTGTGGTTTACCAGTCAGGCCACAACGAAAGCCTTTCGCTTTTCTGTGAAAGTGAGTCTATTTCTTAGAGTCTTCCCACAAAGCTGCATCAAACGGTGCTTTCCTGTCCATGTGTTCAAGTTGCTTTGGACATTTAGCTCCTGTAAGATGCTGTCTTTAACAAAGGGAAACAGAGGGATGCTGGTGCCCAAGTGCAACACCGACCTGGGGCAGTGCAATGAGCTGCTTTCAGTTCTGGAAGTCGGAGGGTGTGTTGTACCTTTGCCCTGCTAGGGGCTGTTAAGCTGGGTGGGAAAAGGATGTATCATCTTAGGCTTAGTGCTGCCTTCAGGCTACCACGTGGCTTTCATTGAGTTTGTTGAAAGTATTTTGTTGCGCGAGTCAAAATAGAGCAAAGATTGTCAAGTCACTGTGTTGTGTCACTCTCTTCTCATCTGACAGCTTTGGAAAAGAATGCTCATATGCACCGAGGGACGTGGCTGAAAGTAACTTTAGTTGGTGGCAATGGTTTGGAGTGACTTGTCTTTACGTGCTGATAGATTTAGTCAAACAGCCAGAAGAATGAATGGGTTTTATTTAAAATATAAACATGGAATGTGATGACAAAACCTCTGTTATTACAAAATTCCCAAGTCCTTTGAGTGGTAACAAACAACTGCCATCTAGGATTTGCTTGCCTCAGAATAGCTGGAAACCTAAGCCAGTTGAAAGTGTGGATTTTGCGAGAGCAGGCTGTTGCATTTAGATGTATTCACTATGTATTATGAAGTAGTCCAGAAGTAAGAAAACCCAGTCTAAATCAGCTTAACATGTTGTGAAGTGACTGCTAGGTCACTTCTCACATCTCTGAACTGTTACAGCTTCTTGCAGTTGCAGACTGTAAAGGTGGAAAGCTGTTTTTAGAAAAGGCTTCTGTCAGTTACAGCAGCACCAAAGAGGCTCTGCAAAACAACTTCATGTGATACATAGTGAGGAAACGTCTGCAAGGCTTCTTACTGAACCACTAGGAAATGGTTACCTTTCACATCTGCACAGACATTGTTCACATTTTTAAGGTGTCTGCAAGCTTGCCTGCTTTCTTCAATAAATTCCCTTTAGGGTTCACTGAAGACTAGATATGGACTCAAAGTACCTAACACCTAGATTAATGGACATAAGAGAAGACAAGGAAAGGCTGATGCTTAAAGTAACTTATGGCACCTCAGTAACCTTATCTGAGAAATGCTGTGAGCTAAGTGATGGGATATTTTACAGTTGTAGGTTGGAAGGCAACATAGGACAAAAGTGAAATTAATAAATAAACCAGAGCATTTTTCACAGACGTTGAAGATTAGAAAATATGCAATATACTTTTTTTGACATTTAATAGCTAAGGTCTTTGAAAAACGACAATTGTACACAGTTACAATCTAAACAGGAGACAGGAGCTTAATTATTTAATTGTAGCTTGGCTTTTTTTTTTTTTTTCAATTTCCCTATCTTGTTCAAATTGGTGAGTAAGCCTGGGTAGTAGCATCAAGTGAGAGCTAAACTGCCCCTTCTGTTAAACACCAGAGAGGCTGAGCCTGGGTAGGCCTCCCACAAGATGCTGGTGCAGTGATGGTGCATGGATGTCCAACTCAGAGCCTCCTTGGGGGTAACGCTTCAACAAAAGCTAACTGTACTGTTGCCAAATTGTTCTGGATTCCATGTGATAGGAGAATAGGACAACAAAACTTATTTTCAATGGCTGGTATTTGAAGGCTGATCTTGATAAGAAAAATCATGTCCTATCTTAGAGTTGGCATGAGTGCCTCCCCCACACAAGGCTAGGACAAACAGGGCTGTGACATGTTCATAAAAATGACAGCATTTTAGTGGAGCAACTGGTACAGGAGAAGTCCCAAGTTTCCAGGGCTCGGTGTAAAAATTATTTTAAAACTCCCATGACACCCATCATCCCCCCATAAGGAGATGGGGAAGCTGCCCCACCTAGGCAAGAGAGCTAGTATAGATTCCTCTTCATCTAAAACCTCCTACAATCAGCAAAGTTTTAGCACCTTGCTGTTTTCAACCAGTTTCTCTTGGGTGACTTGAGGCTGAAACAGCAAGTCATATGCAATGGCACAAGGAAACTGCAGTTCTTGGCTTTCTGGACATTCTTGGATGCAGAGTGATACAGTCTGCGCTCCCTTTTTTGGGGGGAGGAGGAGGACAGTGGAGAGATGGGACACAAGGAGAGGCTGTTTAAAAATTTCAGTTTAAAATCCTTCCTGGAAGTCACAGGGGAATGCTTAAATAAAGACCAGAAAGATCGAGCAGAGCTTGACCAGTTTTTGTTCCATCCTGAAAAGGGTAAGTCCTGATAACCTGACATTAAGATAGCAGAGACCGCTATTTTCATTGGTTAGATTTCCACAGCCTGTTCTTTCACACAGTATGCAGTGGCTTCTGTCAAAAGTGGAAATCCCCTTTTTGGTAGAATATTCGACAAAAACCAAAGTCAATATCAAGCGCATCTGAAGAATGCCCATTCCCTTATGTTAACACATTCAGTGCATAACCCAGTCAGAGCAACTCCCATTGTTGGAGGACTGGGTCAAAATGTCCCACCTAGTTCTGTACACTATAACATGCAGCTGCTGCAACCAGACAATGAAAGAATATACTGTAGAGAGAGAAAGGTGGAAAAGATCACAAATCTCACTTTGCAAAGAGTCCTTCAGTTTTCTTTCTGTCTTCTTTTAGCTGCCTTTCTTCACATTCAGTAGTCATTGTCAGGGTAAGGAAACACAGCAAGAACTTCCCACACTCCTGAAATGCAGTTGCTTCTGCTACTAACAAAGTCATCAAAGGTGATGATGAGAGACTGGGCACTCACCAGCTTTCAGTGGTCTGGCACAGAGTAGCTAAGTCACAGGCTTACTACTCTCTCCAGTGCAGGAGCTTAAAACACTGACAGACAATCATAGAGAACTGTCCAAAGTGGTTAGCTGGCCTTGTAACCTAGCTGTTGTGTGGACGCAGCCAATGGTTGGAAAATAACTGTCTTGTGTTGGAGAAGCCTTTTTTTTTTTTTTTTTTGCCATCTCTCTTGGCATGCTCTGCAGAAATCTGTCACTTGTATTACAAGCAATGCTGCCACTGAGATAGGAGGTGATGCTTCTCTTGATATATCTCCAGCTGTCCCAAATTGTTGGCAGACCTTCACTTTAGACAGGTGCTGTAAAAATAAAACAAATTATTTTTAGGGGAAGATTAAAAAAAGTTCCCTCTGAAAGAATCACGCCCTGGAGTTGGTTTTTCTACGCAACCAGTGGACCAAGCTGCATAGCTATGGAGAGGAGGTATTGATGCTGCTGATAGAATTGGCTGGGGTGAAGCCCTGCCTCTGCCTGGATACCTGGGACACTGGGGGCCCTCTGCCCTTGTGCCACAGATGGAAAGCACCTCTCTTTATGGGTAAATGCAAAAACTGTTCTCCTGCTAACATCCCCCTCCCTTGTGACACGATGCCAGTGTCACCTTTGGTTCATGTTAAACATCTTTAGAGAAAGATGTACAAAGCCTATCTGTGGTCAAGGGAAACCAGCTTCCCAAGGCTTCTCTACAGGCAGTGAAAGGATCCCTCCAGAAAGCAATTCAGAATTGCTTCAGCTCTGAATTTCTCCTCACTGGAGCATCCTGCTCCACTGACTGTAATGGGTGTCTGGAGAGACTAATCCCACCAGGATGAAGTTACACTTTTTTTCAACCTGCCTTCCTTGTAGTTTCCCAAACTTTTTTTTTTGTAACAGCAAAGCTAGTCTCAGCAGGCTCTTTTTGGTTTACAGTATTCGGGATTCTCACTCCCTGTGAAACAATCTGACCTTCTTCATAAAGTGAAACTGCTAGAAGCAAAATATATTTACATTGGTATTGAAAAGCAAAATGCCATGGTAGAGTGTCCCTGTGGGTGCACCTCTGCAGTGCTTCACTCCCTACTGACCACACACAATTTAATTGAAAGTATCAAATGCTGATTTAGGCTAGAATTTCTCCAAAAGCCCACCTTTTGCCCCAAGGTGTAGTACCAGCTATTTCTAAATAATTTCTGACAGATACTGGTTTCCTCTTTTGTTAAGAAAAAAACATAACAACAACCTTGGACTGATGGAGACTTGACAGCCTGCACAAACTCTCTGCCTCAGTGCTCAACTACCATTACCTGTAGAAAGGCATGACATCTATCTTAACTCTCCTTTGTTTAAGCCTGTTGTGCCTTAAATGCTGTGTCCGCTGGGATAGGACAATAAATAACTTATCCCATCCTCTTCAAGGACTCTCTGAAGGGGGTTGTTATTGTGTCCTTAATAAGCCTTGCCGTCTCCAGCCTAAACAAACATAACCAATCTTTCATCAGAGATCACATTCCCTAGATCGTTCTCATTTCTCTAGTATTGGTCCAAGTTGCCCTCAAATTGGGATGCCTAAAAGATACTGCCTTAGGTGGCTCTGTTGGCAGAAAACAGCCCTCAGAGGTGGAACAGTTTCTGATAGCAGCAAACCGCAATAGCTGCTGTCTCACCTCCTCATCCACAAATGGTGTGGAGACATGCCGAGGAACTTGCATCCGGAAGGCAAGTGTTTTTGTTTTGTTGTTGATGAACAAATCATGCTACAGCAGCCTTCACTATCAGATAAATATTTATTCCTATTTATGTCACAGAGGTTTTTCTACTACAAGTAAGTCCAGAGAAGAAAAAGTTGATGTTAAATGAACTGCCTGTGTTATGTTAATGCAGCTCACAGGAATGGAAAGAGGAAACGTCTCTTCATCTTAAGGAGACAATCCATCCTCCTTTTGACATTATGATCTACAAGAAACAGTGTAATGCCTGTTGATGTTTGTTTAGCAAACACAAATATCAGGCTGGGGTTGCATGATGGGTCTGGAAAATAACTGGCCATTAATCCAGTTTGCATGACCACCAAAGAAGATCCAGGAAAAGTTTTTTTAATTTAAAGTTATTTTGCTTTTGCTTGATATTATTAATTGGGTACATTCACAGCATCTGCTACAGCAAACTAACTGTTACAGTTCTGGTGAAATCACAGTATTTCCTGCCTGTTCTGCAGGCAACAGCCATTTGCTTCAGTAGAAACTAGCAAACGAGATACAAAGTAGGCAGATATTTCACTCTCTCTGTAGTGTTGTAAGTCCCCTGTGCTGAGTTTGTTTTTCCAAATCTGTCTTAGATTTTTTTGCCCTGTTTTTATTTCTCCCCCACTATAAATGACAAATGAATTTGTAAACCAGCTGGCCTGCAATATTGCATTCTTGCTTATAAAAAATATGAAAATGTTGAAGGTCTGAACTGTGTATTTTTTTTCTAAGAAAGGAGAGTGCTTAGTGTTTTGTTTTTTTTTAAATTGGGTGTATATAGGTTCATAGACATGAAGCAAGTGATGTTCCTGCATCCCAGCTGAAGACCTGCCAGGATGTAGTGCCTAAAAAAGGCAGGGAACAATCATTTGAAGATAGACACTGACATGATATGAAGTGATAAATCGTCAGTGTTGTCCAGACTTGGAAAATCAGCATTTAAAACCAATTTTCCAAGTTTGGCTCTTGATGGAAACAGGAGCTTCAGCACAGTTGTAGAACAGGAGGGAAGGGTGGCTTCAGCCTGTATTGCTCTGTGTCCCCTGTTGATTTGTCATGTCTTTTGCCTGAACTGTTGAAGGAACTTCTGAGAACTAAGACTCTCAGGCTGCCTCTGGCAACACTTATAAGAGCTCAAGAAAAGGGATGAGAGAAGAAAAAGTAGGGCTACCACTATACGCGCTTGAGTTTGTAACATCCAACAAGTCTAATCCAAAGGCTTTGTGCTGAACCTGAGTACTGAAGCTATGAAGTAAGTCACTCTTCAGACACAAAGAGTACTATATTTTGTTAATACTTACAGCTGAGTTCTCCTTTGTCTTCATTTGGCTGGACATCTGTTGAAATGAATGCACTGTTTTAAGCATGTAGTATAGATAACCATAATCTTTAGCAAAACAGGATTAATATTAAGCAACATCCACCAAAGATGAGGTGGATCCACCCCCCTCCCCAGGGCACCCCAGGTTTTTGATAACAGCATGATTTTTTGCTGTTGTGTGCAGGCAGCTTACTTAAGCCTTCCAGCAATGCACTGTATGACATAAAGTATTTTAGCAAATGAAAAAGAATTCTTCAGATTGGGTGATGCAAATAAAGGGCTTCATTACCTGTGTAGGACACTAGTTTAGAGGACCTTCGTTTCCGCAGCCAGCAGGTTAAAACAGCTAGAAGACCCATCAGAATGACAATGGAAACGATGCCAGCTGCTTGAGCACCTTGTCCATTTTTTTCCAGGTTTTTGTCATTTTCTGTGCTAGAACCATTGATTTGCTTCTGCTGTGTGTCTAGAATAAAATAGAAAAAGGATGTAATAAGGTGTAAATTTTCACATTTCACACCAGGAAAATATTTGACTACATTTTACACGCAAAACAAAAGTTCTGAAGTACTAAATATTTGCACTATTCATATATCACTGTGATTCTCATGGTGTTTCTTCTGAGCAAGGCATATCTTCAACTTACACTGTCTAGTAATACAATGTCAGTTTATTCCTTCCTGTCAACAAACTGCATGCATAGCTCTTTCTTTTTGTTCTTCTTTCCTGCCAGCCTTGGGAGACTGTATGAGCTTGTACCTAGACTCAGCTGAAAATAAATCTATACAGAATCTATAATGTAAATCTGCTAGTATACACAAAAGTGGGTTGAAAACCTGTTACCCTGAAGTTTAGTGATAAATTTCCACCAATTGCTGCAAACTGAAGGTTTCAAATCACATCTCTTACTATTTCAAGTGTGGCAGTGCTTTTAGAAACCAACAAAAATCAGTAAGATGAAGGTGTTTTCCCCTAGAATAGAGTATGATAGAACGCCATTAGGAAACTAGTGGCACAAGTACTTATTTTTCCTTTAATTTTGGATGACAGCAAGGGTACGCTATCATATAAATACTCGACTGTGCAACCTTTGATTGTGCTCACAATTTTTGTTCCTGGAAATAGTTTATATAGTTCGGCTATGTTTGTGGAATCAGTGTCATAAAGTCCAGAGTATGTGATTCCTTGGCATGTTCAGGTAAACTAAGAGCTCTAAACAGATGCCTCTGTATCACAGAATTCAGTCCTAGTTTTGTGTATTTTTCCAGTGTAAGAAAAGGTTGTACTACAGTGAGGTTCACAGTGCATACTGTTGCCAGGCTGAGAGGACTAGAGGTTGAAAATCATACTGAAAAGCAGAGATCCAGAACTAAGGTTGCTTTGGCCCAGCATGTATAACTACTGTCGGTGTCCTACAAGAGGCAGGACCAGGAACAGCAATGAGACTGAATAGCCACCTCTGGATAAGCTCTCCTTTCTCTCACAGGTTTCTGCACCCTGGTGCAAGGTTTGATTGTTTGCATAACCGTAGTTGGATACCCACTCTTGTCTACATAGCTGTTTGGAAATCATGAAATCCACTATTGGCACTATAGCTATAACTCTTTTGATAGTTTCTGTGCGGGGTTTTTTTAAGCAGCTTTCTTTGTGAAGAGTTGAGTGGCTAAATACTAGTTTTTACTATTGATCAGCAATAAACAGCATATGATACTTGTGCTATTAGGTGTATTGTACTATTGGGCTAATATTACCCATTTGCTACAGGCCTACTGTAAATAGTGCACTGTATTACACTGAGTTTTGGAGACTGAAAACGGAACTTTGAAACTAGGCAGAGTAAAAAGCAAATGTGAGTACTGCAAAGCAGTTAGGCAGAGGTTCAGGAATCGTGGGTCTGCTGCATGGTGGCTCCTAAAAAATAACCTGGCTCCCAAGTTCCCTTGTTCCTGAGGAACCAACAGGTAAAGCACAGCGACTGCCTTTGATGCAAAAACGTCTCAGTGCCACCGTCATAACGTCCTTGATGAGGTGTTCACTTCAATGTGGAAGAAGTAAAGATGAAGTCCATAGCAAAGAATAACTGGCTTGAAACAAAACCTGACCTCTTCTCAATGCTTTTTGGAACTACTGAATTAATATGTACCCCTCGTTACTGTGTAACTACAGATACACACTGGTTGATATTCTTGCTATCTAGAACACATGAAGTAGTATGAAGGGACTTACAGTTGGCTGATATATTTTCCTGCAGTATTTTATTTTCTACGGAGCACTCTATTTGCATGTTAGAAGTGGCTTTAACCTTCAGCGTGCTAAAAACGCTGTAAGTGCCATCGGCGTGAGGGGTGATCTTTAGCTCTGATGGAGGCAGGTGGCTGTTGTCCGTTTTATTTATCCAATAAACATTGGGCTCTGGGTATCCATTGCCGGACCTGCAGCTGAAAGTCACCTCCTCTCCAGTGCTGTTACTGTTTCTTATCGGTCCACTGAGTATTGGTTGGCTATAACTAGCTGGAGAGCAAGAGAAATAGTCATTGACATGTTGTAAGATCTTGAAAAGGCATAATTTTGTCATGGGTTCTGAAGCAGAAGTTCTAGGTTTCACATGACCCCCGTGATTTGAAAGGAAAACACCTGCAGGTTTGGTATGTAAGCCAGAGAGCTGAGAGAATTACTGGAAGGGCAGAAAGCTGCACCCCAAAGGAAGAAACCAACTTCTTAAGCTGTTGTCACCCAGGCATGTGCAAGAGCCCTTATATTAATGAAGACCAAGATGAAAAAAACACCACACTGGATAAACAGCGGTTACAGGTATTCTCCCAGTGTTAGATTCCCTGTCTGTAGTACTTAAATTAAGCAGACTTCATTTCAGCAAAGTACTGAAGTATGTTTCGAAGTTGAGAGTGTGCTTACGCATAATATTGGAATGGCACGAATTTGAAAAGATGGAATGAGAATTTGGGCAGATATGTGCAAGTGATACAAGTTCTTACCTGCTAAGCTGAGAACGACTTCTGCTTGGTGAATCATTCTGGTATATTCATTTTTCTCCATTACTACACATTTGTACTTATGGGCGTCACTCTGGCTGACATTTAGTAGTAGCAGAGAAAAATCACCATTTTCCAATCTATCCCAGAATAATTGAGTCCTGTTCTTAAAACGAACACACTGTTCACTTTCATTATCTTGACCAGAGATCAGCGCATGTACAACTGCACACTCTTGATCAGCTATTTGCCAATACACCCGTAGATTTTGTAACTGCAATTTTCTTCCTTGATAAATGCAATTTAGTGTAGCATTGTCTCCAGGTTTACTGGCGATGATTGTTTCCTCCAGTGCAATAACTACAAAATTAAAAGGGAAGGAGAAAGAAGGCAGGTTATGTGGAAAAATGTCATTCTTTTCAAGTATATTCTACCACATGTGGACTCCAGTATTAGCGTTTATGACAGGTGAATGTGCCCACTTCATAGTCATTTCTATCTTCTGACTTGCTGGTAGCTAATTCTCTCCATGTCCATTTGTCTGTACATTTTCCAAAGGGCCTTTTTACAATATAAGGTCTTCTGCTTATATTTTTCTCCAAGGACCAACCAGTCTAAGTGTTCCCAGCCCCATGGATACCTGCATATTTTACTCTGCCGACTGACTGCAGGCATGTATTCAAGTCCTAATGCTTTACTATAACTTTTTTTTTGCCACATAACACCAGGTAAATCACAAGAAGTGGAAACACTGATTAAAAAAAGAGTACTACCATTATTTTGAGACCCAAAAAATGAAAAAGGGGAGTAAAACCTGTGTTTCTTGAAGCGGGTATGTCATAACAATCACATTTTATTGCTGCCATCGGTGTCACTCTCTCAACAAATACACCCAGCTGGCAAACCAGCATGCCCAGGTACCTCCTGTGACACATTCATTAGACATTTACAACCTCTCATGGCCACTTCAGGTAGGCCAGCACAGTATTTGGCTTTCAGGGCACTTTTCCTGGCCTCCAGACATGAGAAAGGCAGCCTCTCCTCCTGGTGAGCAATGAGAAGTTGTGAGCTGGCTGACAACCGATGTAGAAAGTACAGGTCAGTGACTCCAAAAGGGCCAGGGTGGCTCTGATCACAGCCTCCCAGCTGAGAAGGACACACCATTGCTCCTCTGCCCCACCAGCCAAAACCTCTCTGCAAAAGTTGTGTCCATGTTGTAAGTGTTGGGCTGGGGGCTGAGGAGGGGTCAGGCATGGTGTTGGATGGAAGAGATTACAGATGGAGGAAGGGATTATGTGGGTGAGTGAATTAAGAAAGATGACAGGATCGATGGTTTGAAAATGGGGAAACAGGGCACGGTGAGGTGGGAGGGAGGGAGCAATGTTAAAGGGGGGGGAACATGCCTTTGTGCTGGTGCAGTGGACTCAGAAATACCTCATCTACATGTCTGAGTTGGGCACTCTATCCTAAAAATACCACTGAAGAAAACACACTACTTGCAGGGAGGAAGGCAGTATGTTCTCCAGGACCTTATCCTCTGCTGGTTGAGGCAAGAAGTAACAGGCTTGGACTGCAACAAGGATGCTGCCACTCAGGCTTTGGGAAACCCCTTGTGGCAGCAGGAAAAGTGATGCTCTGGTAAGGTATGCCTGGGAAGATGGGGGCACCTCCCTCACTGGCATGCTTCAGAAACAGGCCAGCTGACATCTATTGAGATTGTATCTGGTGCAGTTTGTCCTGATATTTGGGCCAGGGAGTTTCCTTGATGACTTTGTTGAGGTCTTTCTTAGCAATTAAGCAAGAAAAGCAGAGAGACAACTCTAAAAATGTTTAAATATCAGTAGGAGGTGCCATTTAACCTTACTGTTGTTTTGAAAGGGATTTTTGGAATTGTAGTAGAAGGCTTATTAAAATTAAATACTTGATACCATGATGTATAATTCTAGTCATAATATGAGCATGGACTTTATCCAGGCATGTTAGATCTGCCCTTATTACCCTACTTCTAAGGCCTTTTGTTGTCAGACATATATACACAGGAACATCTGTGAAGCAAGCAGAGCAATCTGTGCAAGAGCATCCATAAGGTCCCTTGCTATTCTCTGTACTGAAACAGATAGAAATGGTTTTTTTTTATTTTTTCAGTGATATATATCAGAAAAGTGTTTCACACTAAGGAATTCTTAAGTGTCTTGCTGAAAACATGCAGATGTTTATACTGTACATATTATAACTACTTTGTGTATTTGGCAAAGCATATTAGAGGGAGGCCAGCTTCATTTTTAACTGAAGTGTTCTGAACTTACCAGCTCTCAGGATATGAACGAGCAGTAACAGAAATCCGTAGCTGAAATAAAAAGCAAAGAGTGTTACATGATTGACTTCAGCATCTCTGCTGTTTAAGTAAGTAATAAACCTAACATTGTTTTAGTATAGTAGCAAAAGTAGGTAAATTAGGTACTGCTACTATGTAATGTCCCATGAAGTATTTGCATTTTTGACAGCTGCAAAACTTCTGTTCAAACGACCTCACTCTGTGGGTGGGTGGCCAAGGCCATGAATAGCAGTAGAATGCACTAATATTGGAATCAGAGCAGAAGGCATGAAGCTGGTGTTGTGTCTTTCTTATGAAAAATGAACCCTATAGACTTACTGGATAAATAGGCTGTGTAGGATATCTGGATCACTGGGAAGGAGCATGGCTGCACAGGCCCAAATCCAGGTGAAAGCCCTGCATCCCACTCTTTCGCTGAACCTCAATGAGTTGTGGCATTCTCTGGTTAAAGGATGACAAGCAGCTGACCATGCTACCCATCGGTTTGTGCACTCAGTAAAAATGTGTAAACAGGAAGCCTGTTGATAGCAGGGAGCTGTACAAAGGTTTTGCTGAAAAGAACTTGGCATGTTTCATCACTCCGGAGGGGCAGATCTATGAAGGAGTTTCCCAAGGGAGTTACCCCTGCTGGATGCTACAGGAAGACCCAGTATAATCTCTCTATAAAGCCACAGAATCATAGAACCATTCTGGTTGGAAGAGACCTTCAAGACCATCAAGTTCAACCACTAATCCAGCACTGCCAGGTCACCGCTAAACCATGTCCCTGAAGTCCAGGTGAGTTAACTCTCACTCCATAGGGCTTTAAGAAAGGTAAACGTGCAACACTTTCCTAAGAGTTACTTTAAAATAATCTTTCACCACCATGAGAGCTTTACATTGCGCTCTCCTTCCTCCAGGCTGCTGGGGGAAGGGAAAAGGAAGGAAGATGCTGGAAAGGTTTTGGAATGAGAACTGTGTGGCTACAGTTGCTCACCTTGATATTGCCCCAGGTGCCATAAGATTGCAAAGCTGAGCTGATGGGCAGAGGGACATGAGCACCTGCTCATCCCTGGCTTCCCCAGCGCATTCTGCAAGCAAGCACAACTATGAGACCATGCTACCTGGGTGCAGCTAGTTCTCTTCCCCAGCCCTTCTCAACCCTCATCCAGGTCCAACACTTGAGCCAAGGGCTGGGCAATGGGGAGGACTGCTCCTGGCAGCCTATGTCCACCCAGACTGCTCACCTTCTTCCCTCCAAACCAACCCTGCCCTGCCTGACTCTCCTCCCTCTAAGCTCTAACCTAAGTAAGTTCACTCCCCCAGCAGCCGTTTCTCACCTCACTTTTCCTCATCACCTGTGCCTTACAACATCCCCTCTCCAGCTGAGCATCAGAATTTGTCTGCCACCTCCCAGTCACAGCAGCACTTCTGCCCAGCTTTACTCCTACCAGCTGCCTGGACACAACTTGTGTCTCCTCTGTTGTGGAGTAAAGTCTCTAATTTCCATGTGTGCCAAGGAAAATTATGATCTTCCCAAATATACCTGGCTTCCCATGAAGGAAGCAGAGGACATTCCTGACACAAAACCTACCTCCACTTGAAGCCTCATCTCCAGAGAATGAGATGGGGAAAGTTGAGGAAAGAGCCAGTCTGAATTGTATTAATTTTATATGAAGAAAACACTTCCTTTTCCTTTTCTATGTGCTTTGAAATGGTTGCACAGATAAGGTTTCAAAATCTTAAGTGGATGCCCAGTGTGGAACATTTCTGCCCTAATACTTGTTTCAGTACATCTGCTATCAGCCCTAAAGGAAGTCTCCCAAGTAAGCACACCTAAATGCTACAGGGAGGCAGCTCTGCCCTGTTCTATCTCTGGCAGTGACTTCTGGTGGTTTTTGCACGTGGCCTTGTACTGTATTTCTCTTGTATTTTTATTCTGTGAAGGAGCTACCACTTTTGTGCCAGGCTTGTAAAGGCCTATCTTGACAAGCTCACCTTAAGGTAGTTCTTAATCACTCTTAATCCTGTGGCTCTGTTTGTTTTCTTGTTCTCCACCCAAGTTAGAGACTAGAGCAAGTCATTGAATTAAATGGAGAACAGCAATTGACTGATCTTTATGGGACTTTTTAGGGAATTTCCCATGGTTAGGCATTTGCTGATGTCAACAAACATTTAGCTGGGCAGCTAGGACTGATTATAAAATGTATGCATCCAAAGCGGGTCCTGATTTCTTATTTTAATAAAAGATGTCACAGTCAAGGTTGGACAGATCTAGAGATGCTCCTCTTACTTGGAGGAGGCTGCAGCTGTGGTAGTGAGGGGGCTGGGTCCACCCACCATGTTCCTCTGGAAAAGCTTTAAGGCCAAGCTCCTGCTGGAAAAAGGGAGAAACACTCTTGCCTGCAGAGAAACCTCCCTCTTGCCCCAGATGTACACTCAGCCTTTGTGTCCATCACATTGGCAGTGAGCTCCACTAAGCGCAGGTGTAGCTGCATTAGTTTATCAGGTTCTCTGTCATTTCGTTCTTAAATTTTACTTTTTAAAATTTTTGAATATTTTTTTCTTTTTCAATTCTTTCCCACACCTTCCCCTTCTACACGGTTGTTAAGATGTCATGTGAAACGGGAGAAAGTTGCACTTCCTCTTTCATACATTCTTGTTTGGCAAGATTTATTCTTCCTACCAGCAACTATTTCATGCGCCACTTTGGAGTCATGGGACGTTGCTGTTCTGGCACAGCCAAAAAGATGTCCCTGATGCTTGCAATAGTAACTTCGGGGCTTTTGCTGCACTGCTGAGATTTGCTTTATCCCTCTGAAACTTTCTTTATCTCTTAACCATGTAGTGGCATCACTCTTCTCACATGAGCAGGTGCCTTAAAGGTAGGTAGGTGGATGGAGATAGATAGATAGATAGATCGATCGATCGATCAATCACAGATATCACAGAATGTTAGGGGTTGGAAGGGACCTCAAAGATCATCTAGTCCAGCCCCCCTGCCAGAGCAGGATCACCTACAATAGATCGCAAAATAGATAGACAGATAGATAGAGAGAGAGAAAGAGAATCTGTGACCTTTTCTATTGCCTATCTGGGCAATGAACACAGTTGCACCACTTGCCTTTTCCCACCGCTCATACCCGGCAAAAGACCCCTTGAAATGCCAGCTGATCGCCTGTGGCCCCCGAGGGCCGGGTCCCGGCAGGTGGGGCCGCACCGTGGGCTGACCGGCCCGGCCCGGCCCGGCCGCCC